>JAJHSJ010000738.1:0-48819 GCA_021015155.1 Magnolia officinalis | reverse complement strand
TATATGCTTATATATACATATTTATATAAATATGCATAAATATGTATTAGAGAAGACTGTAGGTAGAATAAATTCCTCCATGAAAAAAAACTATATATATAAATAAATAAATAATTGCACAGATTGGCACAGACTACAGTTGTGGCTACGGTTATAATCCGTAGCTATAGACAAAATCAACTTCAATACATATTGAATACTCTTCGATACAAAATTGCAGGATTTTTTAGGCAAACTCGCTGGACAGTTCTAGACCTTTTTTGATCATATCAAAAGACCTTCGATACATATCGAAATACCTTCGATCTTTTTCGATCATATCGAAAGACCTTCGATACATATCGAAGTACATATCGAAATACTTTCGATATATATTGAATGACATATTGAAAAAGCAAGGGCTATGGTTATAATCTGTAGCAATAGGAAACCCCAGCTTTCAGAAATCACGTTTCTTTTGTGGGTCCCATCATGAGGTCTGTGTTATATTCAAACCGTTCATCTATTTGGCAAGCTCGTATTAAGGCTTGAAATGAAAAATAAGATAGATGTAACTATCAAGTAGACTACACTGTAAAAGGCAATGGGGAATTGAACGTCTACCATCAAAACCCTTTTAGGGGTTATAGAAGTTTTGGATCATTATGAAATTTGTTTTTCCTCTTCATCCAGGTCTTTGTGACCCTATGAATGAACGTAGACGGGGAGGATTTCTCACAAACATCACAGTGGGCCCCCAAAAAGTTTTATGGCCCCCAAAATGTCTTTAATGGTCTACGCTCATTCAACACTGTTTTGTTTCCTGTAATGTGGTACACTTGAGATTTGGATATACCTCATTTTTAGTCTCATATCATAAAATGATGTGGAAAAATATATGGATGGCATGGATGAAAAGCATACATCATGAAAGGAGGGGTACCAATCGCCATTGGCTGGTGGCAGGGGAGTACCCAATCCGTTTCCGTGAAAGGAGGGGTATTTTCGTCCTCAAATAGTGAAAGGAGGGGTATTTTCGTCCTCAAATAGTGAAAGGAGGGGTATTTTCGTCCTCAAAGTTGCTGTCCGTACGAGCAGGTCTAAGTTCCCAAGCTAAGTTTGTATTGCTTCATGAAAACTGCTGGATAAAAGGTGGGGTCCACAGTCGCAAAACTTTCTTGATTTCAAGGCTAGAAAATAAGATCCGGTGAATATAAGCAAAAGCAACTCCCCACCATTGCAAAGGCCTCCTCAAATATTGCTCTTGTTACATATTCATTGTAGAAAGGAAACTACTTGTAAGCAACTCCCTACAATTGTAAACACCTGACTCAAAAGTATATTAATTGTAAGCATGTGGCCTAACATGGTGTATTTATGTCATCGGGCCCACTCATCGGAGTCACTCTATCATGAAAATAAAAAAAAATTCAAAAATAAAGCTAATCTTGCTATCAGGTGGCCCACCACAAACTTGAAGGCTTTTGGCCAAGCGTGGGTGTGGCCGTCTGATGATTAGATTAACCTTTTTTTTTAGCATACAAAATTTAGTTAAAAAACCTTGCCATATGTGTTGGAATTATGTACGTCAGTAGGCCCCACATTTAGGAAATATATCCTAAGATGAGGGTAACTTTTGTCTTTAAATACAGGTTGTAAAAATGTTTAAGACTTTGATTTTTCACGTTAACCATAAGTACATTATTTAATTATTACATTTTTAGCCTGATTGATAACCCGGATGTATTTTTGCATTGAAAATCAGTCTAAAGTGATTGACTTAAATTTGTGGGCCATACCGTAATGTATGTGACATATTCATGCCATCCATCCATTTTACCGGAACATTTTGAACGCATGAGCTGAAAAAAGAAGCATATCCAACACTCAAGTGGCCCGCGACAAAGGAGCAATGTCCTTAAAATGTATACCATTAAAAGTTATTTCCTTCACTTGCTTCTAAATATTGTTTATTTGTTATCTAACATGTTCATAAAGTCACACAAAAATGAACTCGGAGAAAATACAAATATCAGCTTGATCCAAAACCTTTGGAGGACCCAAGAAGTAATTAATTTATAGTAAGTATTTGATTCACAATTTTACATGATATGGTCTACTTGAGCTTTAAATCAGCCTCGATTTTAAGATGAACAATGTAGATAAGTCACATGCATGCATGACTTTGCATTCGTTTCAAAGCCGTCCTCATTCAAAAAGTAGGCTGTCACCCCGTGCATTAGGCAGCGGTAATTAATTCGGTAAGCAATTATTACCTATGTTTACAAGGTATCTACATGTGACATGAAAATTCAAACAAAGTCTTCTTGCAATAATTACAAAATAGATTGAAGGAGTTGGGGCCTGATTGGGAGTGTGGATTTGGAGTCACCTGGATTCCAAACCCCTTGGATTTGAAATCCTCCCATTGTGTTTGGCATCCTACATTTATAATCAACTTTAATCCAAAAGTAGCTATACATGGTATATTTAAAGGGGTTTGAATTTAATTACTAAATTAACTTTAATATATCTAATTAGTGAAAGTATGTAATGTTTGACACAATGGTTGTAATAAGCTCACTGAAATATGTATTTTGGCCAAAAATGACTAAATTCCAAGTCTTGGATGGGCCACAAGCACAAGAACATGTTTGAGTGACTAATCAATGATTTTTAACCATTGATTTATGTGGACAATATTTGGATGGTACTAATCATCATATTAAAGTAATTATAGTGATGCAATTGATAATCTAAATGGTTTTGGGATATCATTAGTGGGCCATGTACCCAATAGATTAATAGTATAGTGATACACATGTTACACGTGACATTCTTGGAAAGATTTTAGATGTAATCCAAGCTTCCACCGTAGATTTCAAACCCCCTCCAAACAACGTGGGATTTGAAATTCCCTAGGATTCCCCCAATTCCATGGTGCAAAATCCAGTAGCCGTACGACATACATTTGACCTTTGAAGGGTTGTGTGTGGCTAAAGAGCTACACCGTTAGGTAGGCTGAAAGTCAGGCGGGTTCAACCCGATCGAACCGTGACCGACCCGACAATGGGTTGGGCTCGGGCAGGATTTATTGGGTTTGGTCTCGGGCTTGGGTTCTATAAACACCAACCCGATAAAACTTGGGTTGGGCTTGGGTTGAGGTCTCGGGTTGCCCGAGCCAACCCAAACCCGATTGATATATAATTGAGTGTGGATCGTCTGAGATGAAGGCATGTGAAATTCTAGTGCCGTCAGGTCTCATTAGTCCACAATATTTCCAATGACCCAAGCTAACAAGATACGCCCAATTTCTCTCTTCCAAATAAATTGCGTGCTACGCAACATGACTTTTATAGGAGTGGTTTATTTAGAAAAAATGAATTTCTTTATGATAAATAATTACATATATAATTAATAAAATCAAAGATACAAAAAATAAAACTCGTTTAGAAATATAATAGACTAATGTAATAACGAAAATATTAGCATGTATCCGCCCGACCAACCTAGCCAACTTGGCCGAGACCGCTTGGGTTAGGCTTGGGTTGAAAATTCCCAACCTGAGGTTGGGTTGGGTTGGGTTGGGTTAGGGTTGAGGTATAGGAACCTTGGGTTGGGCTAGGGTTGAACGCCAACCCGACCCGACCAGCTCGACTTTCAGCCCTGACATTAGGGCTGAAAGTTGGGCGAGTTCAACCCGACCGATTCGTGACCAACCCGACATTGGGTTAGGCTCGGGCAGAATATATCGGGTCCGATCTTAAGCTTGGGCTATACAAACACCAACCCGACAAAACTTGGGTTGGGCTCGGGTTGGGCTCGGGTTGAGGTCTCGGGTTGCCCGACTCAACCCGAACCCGATCAATATATAAGTTACTTATAAATTATAATTGAGTGTAGATCGTTTGTGTCAAAGGTACACTAGTGATGTCGAGTCTCATTTGTCCACGTCATTTCCAAGACTCAAGCTAACTAGATATGCTAGATTTCTCTCTCCCAAATAGACTTCGTGCTATGCTACATGACTTTTAAAGGAGGTAGTTGTCTTATATTTTAGCTTGTTTTTTTTAAAGAAGAAAAATGAAGTTCTTTATAATGAATAATCACACATATATAATTAATAAAATTATAGATACAAAAAATAAACTCTATATTGAAATATAATAAACGAATGCAATAACAAAAATATTAGCGCATATATACCCGACCAACCCGACCGAGCCCGCATGGGTTAGGCTTGGGTTGAGAATTCTCAACCTAAAATTGGGTTGAGTTGGGTTAGGGTTAAGGTATAGTAACCTTGGATTGGGTTAGGGTTAAGCACCAACCCAACCCAACCCAACCCAACACAACCCAACCCGCCCGACTTTCAGCCCTAACTGGCGTTAGGTGAGGCAATCCCTTTCTAGGGCAGCGGGCAGTGGATAAACTACAGATAGTCCGGCAGAGTATGATTGTTTATAGCATGCACTCCTAAATTGTATTATGAAATTCAAACTGAACCGTTCAAAAAGGCGGGCCCACTTTAGACGGATCATAAACAAGAAATACACCGCCCAGTATCTATATGGTTAGGAACAATCCATATTTGATGCCAGTATCTGGACGGTTTGATTTGCATCACTGTTTCTATTGTATGAATTATCGGTACACGTGTACGAACTACCACGCTCTGCCAGAGTATCAAATGACTCTCCAATCTCGCCATCTCGGAACCCAATTCGCTCGCATTTGGTCCTGCTTTCGCGGCATGATGCGGTAGAGCAGGTAGAACCAATACAGGGTAGAATTCTCTTACCGTAGCACACGTGGCAAGGACATAAATCAGGACCGTTCATCTTATGAGCCCATTGTAAATAAAAATGATCCGAAGCTACATTAGTTGTATAATCCAATACATCCGGACGATGCCTTTTATGTAAAAAAAAATTGACGGTATATATTCATTCAGATGAAAGATTAAAAAAGCATGATATGTTTCATCTAAAAGGTCTGTATTTCTTAATATACATCCTCACTGACAGAACCCATGAGATGGACGGATGTGATTAAAGCTTCCCCGTAAGACTTGTTCGGTAAAGAAAGACATGAACCATATTCCGTTTCTACCGGCTGTATCGTATCATTTAATGAATCAAATGATTCCTTAAGGGTCCCCGTACGGTAGATATGGTGGAATCGATTACGGTAGAACCATCTCTCTACACGGTAAACGTGGGGGAGTCATATATCAGTTTTGACCGTCCATCTAGATGCACCTATTGTGTAGGGAAAATGGTTTGAAAATACACATGGATGGGATGATCTTATCAATTTAACCAACGGTTCTCAACGGTGGAAAACAAAATTTATCCGATCCATGTCAATCTAACCAACGGTTCTCAACGGCTGAAAACAAAATTGGTAGATTGTCGATATTTAGCACGGTGAATAGAATATATGTATGTGACGATCCGAATTTTATTTTATTTTTAATTATAAGTCATCCATGATGGGTCCCACTCCACGGATGGTGTAAATATTGACACATCACAGAGGCACGTGTATTGTGGTGATATGGATATACCATGTCACGGTCCTATTTCCTCTGCAGCATAAAATACGGGTAAGTGGATTCAGTTGGACCTTTAAGCGTCTGGCCATATCTTTGCGGGGCCTAATCTAAATTATCTGTTTGTCCATAAAGCGTGGCTGGTGGTCGGTGCTGCGTGGGCCCCACCATGATGTATTTGTTTCATCCTTTCCGTTAATCCACTTTTACAGATCATTTTATGGCTTGATCCCAAAAATGAGAGGTATATAAATCTCAGGTGGATCACACCACATGAAAATAATAGTGACTGGAGATCCATCATTAAAATCCTCCTAAGGCCCACTGTACTGTTTATTTGACATCCAATAGGTTGATTAGGTCATACAGACCCAGATGAAGAGAAAAAACAAAAATCAGCTTGATCCAAAACTGTTATGGCCCCAAAATGTTTTTTAATGGTCGACGCTCATTCAACACTGTTTCCTGTAATGTGGCCCACTTAAGATTGTGATATAACTCATTTTTGTTCTCATATCGTAAAATGATCTGTTTAAATTGATGAACAGCATGGATGAAACACATACATCATGACCACCAGCCATTGACTGGTGTCAGGCGGAGTAGCCAATCCGTTTCCTTTTATCATATACAGTTAAAGTGGGCCTAAAAACGAAAAGATATGCAAAAGGCTTTTTGTTAAAAAAAAATTCTGCGCAAGGATGTTGGGTGGGGTCCACCAAGATTTTTGTGAAAAATCTACTCCGTTTATTAGTTTTGAAATATAATTTTAATTTTAGGACATTTGATTAAAAAATGAGGTCAATCTAAAACTCAAATGGATCATAAGAGAAGAAAAATTAGGGAAAAAAATTAGTCTACGGTTGAAACCTTCCTGGACTCCACCTTGATGTTTATATATCTTCCAAACGGTTTATAAGGTAATTCTCATTGGGATGACGTGAAAACAAAAAATTTGGACTGGTATAAAACTTTTATGGCCATAAGAGAGCTTAAAAATAATACAAATCCAAAAATTAAGTAGGCACACTGGAAAATGCAGTAAGCGGTTAAACGTCTACACCCCTGTTCCAGAGCTCAAGTGGTAGACTTGAGTGAAAGATACCTCGTTTCAACAGTGAAGTCTTGTTATTGATCCTAGTAAGGGTGATTAACTGTGAAGTGTGAACTGACAGTAGGTGTACTAACAAGCTAATCAAGAAAAAAAAAAACGCCCACTGAAATCCTTTTGAGGTCACAGAAGTCTTGGATAAAAAATAAATATTATAATGTTTTGCTTTTTTTAATATATTGGATAAAAAATAAATATTACAGTCCCCACTGCAATTTGTGGTGCCGTCTACTCGAGCTTTGAATGTGACTTAATTTTAGGTTGATGCTCTAAAATGATTTAGTCAAATGAATGAATACTTAAATACACGGCCATGATCTCCTTTGAACCGTTCGTACAACCCGGAGATTGAGGAGTGGCGGCCCTTGTCTTGCACGACACGTGCCCAAACCAGTCAAATCGGTGGTGTGTGGTACACCAGCCAATCCGCTTCCCAAAATTTGAGCCCGTACGGTAACTTGATTTGAGAAAATGGATAAACGGCGGATAAACGGGTACATCACTTTGGGCCTCCCTGCATATCTGGTCGGAAGCTTAAAGTTCCGGGTCTCACCTGATCCGCTCTCCCCTCACAAAAGTTCATGTGAAAACGCAGGCAATTTGAACGTGTGTGGAATCGCTCATTATCACGTGTTTCATGGGGTTTTGTAGGTAGTGACGTAATATAAAACAGGTATAGCTGTAGTTAGGGTTGTCAATGGGCCGTTGAAACATTTATAGGGCCCACGGTGATATATTTTTGAGATCCATCCTATTCATAAGTTAACATAGAGATAGATGAAGTGAAAAAAAAATATATATCCGCTTCATTGGAAAATACAGTGGCCCCTAAGAATTTTTGAACGGTGGATGTCACTGTCCCCACTATTTTCTCTGGTGGGGTCCACTTGAAATTTAGATCTATCTCATTCTCTTTGTAATGCCATAAAACGATCTCTAAAAATAGTTGGACGGTATGGATACAACACATGCATCATGGTGGGATCCACAGAGCTTGGTGACGTCACTTCAGTAGCGATTTGGCTACTGAACCTGTCAGTATCCAATCCGCAGCCCTTGTGCCGACGCCCCTTCTTGGTCACATGGAAATGTGTGCCGGATCGAGCCCACTTGTCAGGTGGGACCACCGTGACACGTTCTGACCAAAGATCAAGGTCCACTAATAAGCCAGACTTCCACCTGTACATTTAGACAAGTGATGCACCCATTTTTCAACCATTCAGTTTTTCCCAAACCTGGCCCACCAGATACATTGACCGCCCTGATTTGTAGTTTGTTAGCGTACCTTACCGATGAAAGGCTCAGATGTAACCAGGTGTGACACGTAAGCACGTTTGAAGTGAAAGGCTACTTCAATCTCTCCTCGCGTGTATTGCTGGGTTAGTCGGCAGGTTAGGATAGCATCCATGTCCGTGCAAACTGCAATGTTTGCATGATATACACTACATCCATAAGTTTGGCCTCCTTCATGTTAGGACAAGCACTAACATGTATAAAAATAATTTTTTTTTTTTTTTTTTTTTAAAAGACCACACCACAAAAATAAGTGAGGATGGAAATGCTTACCGTTGAAATCTTCTTGGGACCAATAAGAGTTTTTTTTTTTAAAAAAAAAAAAAAAAAAAAAAAAAAAAAAAAAAAAAAAAAAAAACCAGTTTGGCCTGCTCATTTCTACTGTTTCTTGTGATGTGGTCCATTGGACCTGCCCTTTTTTGAGCTCATGCTAGCTTGTGAAACTAATGGATGGAGTGAATCGTGTCAAATGGATCTTACAGTGGGCCATAGAGCTTTTGGTTACATGGGCTTCTGTAGGAAATTTCATCCGAAATCCTGATCGTAGGGCAGTAATCGTAGCCCCACCATTGCTAAGACTCAGAAAAAAAATCCAACTAGCGGACGCTATTCATCTCCCATTTTTCTAGTCCGTCCGGGCCCTAAACCCATGGTCCACATGGAGGGATGAGCATGCACCCGACCAAACCACGGTTGACATGGAGGCAGACCGTTGGTTTGCTAATTCCCACCGTCTTATGAACCATGCTATATAATTCGTGTTGCATGCTATATAATCGTAGCCATGAGCATGCACCCATGTTGCATGCTATATAATCGTAGCCCCACCATTGACATGGAGATGACGCGCTTTCATGCATCATATAATCCGTGTTATTAGTTCTAACAGGTGGGTCCATGCTACCGTAATTCAGATAAATGGTGAGTTGGCTGGCACCTGGCATCGTTGATGGAGCATGCAACAAAAACTATGAAAGCTGTAATATCCTATAAACCATTATTAGTACTCTATTTTTTTTTAGGTTGATGTTTTTAATTTGTGGATGACTAGTGAGGAAATTCCAAGTACTCCTAGTGCCAGTACGTTAGTTACATCTCCTCTTATTGTAGAGGGATATGTGACAGAAAACAAAGTTAAAACGACTTTAGGTTCAATGAAAGGAAAAAAAAAAGATCAGCGGTAGGAGAAGTTTTCGATGAGATTACAATACCGAATGGTTTAGTTAAGGTTAAATACAAGTAAAATAAAACTCTTTACAGTGAGCATTTTAGTTCTTTTTCTACTCATCATCAAAGACATCTTGATAAATGTGCGAAGAGACAAAAAATGTCAACTGGTAAAATTTACCAACTACTTTCATTTACCACTTCTGAAAAGGAAGACTCTCAAGCTATACTCTTCACCTATAAGTATGATTAGCAAAAATTGAAAGAGTGGTATGTAAGATTGGTGATATTTGAAGATACGCCGTTTACGATGGTAAAAAATAAAATTTTTATAAAAATTTGCAAATTCCATAATCTCAAATGTAAAAAAGGCATATCGTTTTACTGTAAAAAGAGAGTGCATCAAGATGTATGAGAAAGCAAACTTGAAAGCTTTTTTAGCATCAAATTAATTAATAAGTTTGGCTTCGAATATATGGACAAAATCAAATCAATGAAAAGGATACATGTCATTAACTAAATAGTTCGCTGAGGCAAATTGAAAACTCTAAAAGAATATTATAATTATCTTGTTGAGTGGAGTATCGAAAAGAAAATCTCATCAATAACTTTAGATAATACATCTTCCAATGACACTTAAGTTTCTTTCTTAAGTAGTTAATGCAAGGGAGCCACAAATTTATTCTTTAAGGGTAAAATATTACAAGTTAGATGTTGTGCCCACATACTAAACTTGATAGTACTAGAAGGGCTGAAAGCAATTGATTCCATAGTCGCCAACATACGAGATAACGTCAAATATATAAGGGGGGTCACCTTCAAGATTAAGTACGTGAAATGATATAATCAAATGTTTGGATTTAAAACGTAAAAAATAGTTGAAGTTAGATGTATGCACTCGCTGGAATTCAACTATGAAATGTTGGATTCTGTTTTAGAGCTTAAAGTTATATTCCCTTAACTCGTGGGCGTGATAAAATGTACACATACGTGCCTAATGATAATGATTGGACGAAAGATGAATATGTCCACAAGTTTTTCAATGTTTTTTTTTTTTTTTTTTAACAAGTGATGGCTCTGAAAATGCAAATGAAATTCGATAAGTACTGGGTTGACTGCCATTTGTTAATGGCCATTGCAGTTGTTATGAATATACGGTACAAGATGTCAATGGTTAGATACGTTTTCAGGTCACTTTATTCCAATTTTGAAAGTGTTTCAACGGAAACTGTTATTATTCGTGCCGCAGTCGAAGAGTTGTTCACTTCATATGTTGTTACTTTCACTACAACATCTAGCACAATAGTTGCTCTTCAATATGGGTGTAGTACTTCTACTAGAGGAAAGTAACTTCGTAATTTTATGTCTTTCTTAGCAGAAGAAAAAACAAAGACACAAAACTGAATTAGAAGTGGAGAAATATCTAAACGATTCAGTTATAAGGTTACGAGAAAAGGATTTTGATGTTTTGCAGTAGTAGAAGTCGAGAGCTCTTGAATACCCCGGACTTTCGGTTATGGCATGAGATATATTATCAATTCCAATTTCAACCATGGCATCAAAATCAGCTCTTAGCACAGAGAGTAGAATATTGTTGAAGCATTGATATATACACAATATTGGTTGCATTCAGTTTAGAGCGGTAGCAGTTTTTATGTTGAGGAAGATGATGATGAAAACGAAGTCAAGACAAAAATATATCTTAAAAGTATAACGTTTCTTGTCAAAAAATAAGAAGAGTAATAAAAAGTCTCTCCAAGCTCAGTTCATTTTACAAGAATATAGGTACTGTGTATACACAGGATCACAAAGAAGCTTTGAAGAAGCTATAATGAGACTTTTTTTTAGAATTGATGTTGTGGCATGTGGGACTTTTTGGACTTAATGTTGTGGACTTCTAATTTGTATTTTGTAACAAAAAAATATAATAAATTGAGGTGGAAGCATGTTGCCTCGACTCAATCCACTAGCTCGCCTTGAAAGGTTTGGCAAACAAGGCAAACTCCAATGGTCAGCTCAAGAGCGAGCTCGAGGAGAGCACAAACGAGTCAAGGCAAGCTTGGCCCACCTTGACTCGGCTCAGCTCGATGTATATCCCTAGCCCTCACCAAGTGATGACCCAGACCCTTCATCTATGAGCTCCTACAACATGTGGAGAGCTTGGAAACGATCTCACGGTTGGAGCTAGTCAATAATGTTTAGGCCAGAGTTTAAATTGCTTCTCTGGACCGTTGTTTTTAAGTCGATCATGGTGATTTTATTACGAGATTATCATGCACATTTCAAAATACCGGCATATTTGAAAATTTGTGCTTTGCCAAGATATTGCTGAAAAAATATGAAAAATCTAAAATGATTCATTATATAAATTTAAAATTATTATTAATTTAAAATTTTCAAAATTTTGTTTTCAACAAGATTTTCCTGATAATAACCCAAAATCTGGAGAGCTCCCAAGTAATTTCCGATGTGAGATTTATGAGATTTATCACGATCATCCCCAAGAAACGAACCTGAAAAGAAAATACATCCACACAAGATGCATAAATCCAATTAAATGCTTCCTACGGATAATCATAGGTTGAAGATAACAAAAAATGCTGAATGACAATGAATGAAAATTGATGCTTACAATATGTCCTGTAACAAATATTCACAAGCTTCAATAGTTTGGTAATACTTCTTTTCAGCATAACCAAGAAATGAGAAAAATCTATATACAACTAAAGAAAAGAATTTCTTTCTTTTTTACTTTTTTCTTTTTTCTTTCTTTTTTTCCTTCTGTGAAAACCACAGCATGGAGTTCTCAGAATAGGTACGTTCCTCTTTCTCATAGAATGGTGCTCAACCCAATCTTTCAGCTCAAAAATCATGTACAAAAAGCCTCTCATTAAAACCAATGTGCCCGCATAATCGAAATGTATGGAGTCTACTGACACACTTCAAAATGGTGCAGAGCTAGTACGCCGGAGTTGGTATGTTGGCTCTTGAGTTTGATTCAAAGGTAAAAGCGCATCGAACTCCTGCATAGAGCAATAAAGGGATATATCAGTTACATGCGCAATCCTGTTAAGGACTAAACCATGTGAGTAGAAACTGACCAGCAGATGACTAAACTGTGTGACTAGAAACTAACTAGCAGATGAACACCACCACCGAAAAGAAGACCAGTAGACTGACAACTAATGGAACTGATGGAATGACAAGATTTTGGTGACTATAATTATGTCAAGTAGAAGGGTAAAATTTATGCATTAAAATGGTTGATGATGCAGTGATTACTTAAATAAGACCTCCTCTTTGAGTTTTACAAAGACTGCAGAGCCTATGCATCACATAAAAGCATTAGACCCTTCACTAAAGTTGGAGCTGGTTTTGCCTGGGATTTGATGCCGGCAACTATTAGCTGTTATATACAATGCTAAAGCAACTGGCTGGCTGCTTAATGTTTCAGGCATCAGATGTAGGCAAAAATAAGATTGAATGGTGGCGAAGGCTACCTGCGTCATTATATAAAGCAGAAGCTCTATAATATAACAGAGTTCCTTAGGCTCTTACATTTCTTCAACCACAAAGGCACGGACCATTGAAGCAAAATTCTGAAGCATTTTGACTGAATGAGCTGCCATCCAAGTTAACCTACAACTGATAGTAGGTTCACCTACAACCCATTTATACAACTCACTTTGTCCTTGGAGAAAAAACATTAAGAAAGAAAAAAAGGGTTGTCACCTACAACTGGTTGCAGGTGATCATTCCTCAATTTACATTTAGTGGTACTGTGGCAGATCAGAAGGTGCAGATGGACTGACAAAAGATTACAAAATCTTTCTAAAATTTCCTGAAGAATATGTACTTTGGCACAACCTGTCAACCCTAGAATCACCAAAAACATCGAAGAACAGAACTTAGAAAAGAAGCAGATGTTATTCCATGATTCATGGTGAATTACCCTATGGAAGAAAGGATTAAAATGCATTTAATCAAAATCCTTCTTGACAATGAAGCACAACAATCAGAAACAAGAAAACTAAGCAACAGTAAATGTCTATATAACTGTACTTTCTTTTAGAGATACCTAGATAACTTTCAAGGAAAAATATATCAATAGATCAAAGAGAAACCACTACGACTTAGATGGTTTGGTCATGTGCAATGGAGACCAAGAACTGCGCCGATTAGGGGTGAGTACAAGTCGAAGACTCTAAAAGGGCCAGGGGCAAGGCCTAAGAGGACATGGGTGGAGGTAGTAAGAAAAGGCTTGATGACCTATGGTCTAACTGAAGTTGTGGCTCTTGATAGAGTGGAATGGCAAAGAAGGATTATGTAGCCGACCCCAATTAATTGGGATAAGGCTTGGCTGAGGATGACAATGATGGAAGAGAAACCACTCCAGTTTGTACCAAGATTAACAAGAGAACTTCTATTGAAATTGAGCTTGAGAAAGCCCACAAAAGCCATTCATCTCTCATTGCAGTGTCTTATCTTGGATCCAACTTCTCGCTACTTCCCCTCCAAGAAGGCTCTGACACATCCTATTTGTTTCTCTCTTTCCATACATCTTATTGATAAGAATCTTGTTGTTTTTCTCTTTCCATACTTCCATCTTATTCATATGAATCTTATTGTTTCTCTCCTTACATAAAGAATCATGTGTTTCTCTCATGATTCATAAAAATCATGGGAATTCTAGTTTCAAATCTTGATTGGTGAGAACAAGATTGAGGATTCATAAAGCCTATGATTCATAAAAATCATGGGAATTCTAGTTTCAAATCTTGATTGCTGAGAACAAGATTGAGGATTCGTAAAGCTAATTCCAATAGTCGGGACAAGTATATGATGATGACGACAGCAGCAACAAGAACAAGAAGGAAGCACATGGGAACTTGGATTTGGTGAAAGCTATCACTACCTAATTCACCTTCTTGACAATCCAGTGCTTGTATGTCCACAAAAATGCTCTAGTTCATTAAAGCCATGACATTTTTATGGGGTTAATACAAGCCCTTAAGGCAGCGCACACCGTTAAGTTGATGGTGAAGTTGGTGGATGGTGATGTTAAGCCCACCCGTGGGCTACAACCATGAGTGAAATGATCATATTGACTTAACGAAAGACGATTAGATCATCTAATGGGAGACCACAAGGAGTACCATTTCCAAGCAATTAAAGATTAAGCCCATATGAGGGTCCTGACTAAAGATCAAACCATCCAAGCTGAATATCTGAATAATGAATTAAGATCCAACCATCCAGGTTGAAGACCTGAACCAACCAACCGTCTGGGTTAGAGATCCAGACCATATCAGAGTCCAAATTGAGCTGATTAAAGATTCGAACTACTTAACAGTCCTGTTGTAATAACTGCATGACCTGAGAGAATCAGAAGAAATTGTACTTTGACTTCATGAGTATGATTGATAATCAAAGGATTCAAGAAGAAAAAAAAAATGATCAAAAGGTTCAAGATAAAATCTCAAATAGGTTGAACTTTATAAGAATTAGAGGGAATATGAGAAAGATATCACCATCTGCTGATTCAATCAGATATTTGAACGGTGGAACATCCATTGTACAGGAAACTTAGATCTGTCCACATGTTTGTTTCTATGATTTGTGCATGAAAAGGGCAATAACTGTTCGGAGCTTCAAGCAACATCAGCCTAGAGGCATGCACGATCTCAAGTGCTATGGGTACAAAGATGTACATCAATACAACAATGTAAACAAGATATTAAGATTATGTGGGGTTGTATGAGGTTCATACTACAACTATAACATGGGATTTATGCATCATACGACAGGATTTTAAAAAAAAAATCCACGCTATGCAAAATGATATGCGCAATATTAGAACAGGTTAGGTGGCTTGCAAACAACCTTATGATTTTAGATTTTTGGCCAAAGATTTGATTTAGGGTGCTATTGTTAATCTTCAATAAGCCTATTAGCGTACAGCCTTCAGATTGCAATTGAACCACAACTGATTTGATTCTCAACGCTATTGAACGGATAAGAACATGCATGCGGTTTTCTATTGATCATGAATTTGCACATGTACGGGTTTCACAGACTACTCTCTGATACCACTTGTTATCACTAATTGGACATAATCAATGGTTCAAGTTTCAGATCAAGGATCAGAAACACATACATACACAAGTTATTAAATAAAAACTACAAAGATGCTGAATATCAAATCAAGCACAAATCTTACGCCATGAGATCCGAGAGTGCACAGCGGCGACTGAGAGTGCTTGGGTTTGAAGATGAACAGTCCTGATCACCATTCCACACATCCTATGGTGTTGATCTCTCTTCCCTCACCTTCTCCCTATTCCTCTCTAGGTGTGCGCTATGGATGAGAAGCCTCATATGTTTTTTAGTATATGAAGAGTGCCAAGTGTATTCCTCTATTTATAGGTTTTTGGTTCCCCTTTCTATGATCCCAAACTCACTTTCCCTATTTGCATTAGCTCATTAATAGGATTCCTAAATTGAGTTACTTAGTCCAATATTTTCCTAAAACAAAAGGAAAACCACACTTCCATGTGTGGACCACGCCCATACGGGTGTACAGGTCTAACATGAAAACCAAAACTATTTGTTAAAAATGATAGCGTTTTCCTGTCAAAAAAACAGAATGAAGCAACTTTAGGATGGATGCAAATATCCCTCAATGAGTAAATCTCATCAATCATCTTATCGATATCTTCAGCTCATAAAAGTAACCCATACATGATGAATAACAAAACTTAAAAAGCTTCCATAATACTGAAGAAGAGAGTGACATTTTGTCTAACATGCCTGTATGTTCTCATTGAAAGCCCATAACATCACCATGAAATACATACTGTATATGAATCTATTAAAAGAAAAAAATCAGGTTTTGAAATTTTAACAAAAAGATTCTGTATTACCATACCGTTTGTTTCTTGAGCAACGTATTCTTTTTTCTCAAATTTGAAACTTCAGTCTCCAACTGGTTGGTATAAGCCTAAAATCAATGCAAAAGAAAAGAGAAGAAAACGTCACTGCAGAGACCAGCCAAACAAACCAAAACTACCTATTGAATCTTCTTCCAATCATTCATAGAAAAGAAAAAGATCCCCAAAACCACACCTGCTTCCTGGCCCTTGAACGAGCTGCTGACTCCCGATTCTTGATCATCCTTTTCTGTCTCCTCTCAATACTTTTCTCCAACATCTCATCTGGAAACTTCCTCTTCCTCTCCGCCACCGCCTGCGAGTCTGATGAGGTGGCTCCCACCATCGGCATTGTCGTATTAAGTGCCAGTTGGTTCTCACCATATCCAACATCCACACCCGACTTCCCAAACACCGGGGCAGGGACGGGCAAACTCAAACCCAATACTGCCATCTGTTGCTGCTGAACCATCTGGTAATGCAACCAATCCGCCCTCTGCGTGGTCGCAATTGTTGGTTCAATTGACATCAATGGCTGTGTATTAACTGCGGCCATATTCTGATTCACCAAATTAATCGCACCAGCACGCACCAAGAAATCCTCTAGTGTCATTTCTCCAAGGGTTGGCTGCCTCTGGACTGGCCCATCCCCACCCACATTTTCTTGATCATTCTGGGCAATGTCTTTCCACACCTCATCTAGAGTCTTCTGATTGAGTGATCGGTTGAAATTCAAATTCCCAGGAACTAAAGAAGCCGAGGATGAAGAAGCATCCGCATTGCTGCTGCCGATTTGTGAAGCCTGCAACAGCTGGTTTTCCTCTGCTGCGATCACGCTCTTCAACAGCTCATCTAAATTCATGTTGTTCAAGGGCTTCCCTAAATCTCCGAGCTGGTTTTGGAGCTCATCGAGGGTGAGATTATAAAGAGAACCTTGCCTCGTCAGAGATGGGATATGAGGTGCTTGACCTCTGTCCGGAGAAACCATGGTTCTAAAACCCATTAACTGAAACTCAAGAGCCCTAAAACACTCTGCAAAGATCAAACAAAAAAGAAAAGAAAAGAAAAAAACAGAGACCTCAAAATCAAAATCAACAACTAAAATAGTCTAAAATTCAAGAAAACTTGCCGTTAAAAACTTAAGACAAAAAATCAAGAAATCAAAATCGACAAAAATATGAGAGTCACACAAATATCAGTATAATTCCACAAACCGATTACAATTCACATTGCACGCAAAACCAAAATATTTGAAAATGTTGTCAATTCAAAACAACAAAAGAAATCAAAGCAAAATAAAAAATAAAAATCCCCTAAATCCAATCTAATTCAATCCAACTAGATTCCACCGAACGAACTACAATTCCAAAGACCCAAAACCCTACAGACGGCTCCAATTCAAAATGATCAAAGGCATATCAATCGAAATCAAGAACAGGAAATGCATCAATTCAATACAATTAGACAAACAGATAGTGATTCATTCCGAGAAACCAAAGCCCTAAACTCTTTCCGATTCAAGAAAATCAGAAAAGTAAAAGACAAAACGTAGAAATCGAGAACAACATCAAGAACAGAGATTTCAAACAAAACGCAAGAAAGTAAGCAAGAAGAAGAATAAAATCTTCACCTCTGGGAAAACAGAAAAGGCGAAAACCGATCGGATGGCATCGAGGGAAGTTTCAGAGCGCGATTTGAGGCGCCAGAAAGATCGAAGGAGATCGAAGAACGGTTAGAGATCGATCCGGAAACACAGAGGCTGGACTTTTCAGTCAAAATTCAAGAGACGGTGGGAATTAGAGATTGGAGGATTCTCTCTCTCCCTCTCTCCCTCTCTCTCAGATTAAAATCGCGCGCTGTTGAGAGAAAATGGGTGTCACTGCGGATTTATAGGTTGGCGAGTGCAGTGACGGTTTTGAAGAAAGCGGGAGGAAGATTTGCTTTCATACTCGACCGAACATTATACTCTGATTTCAATTTCCTACAAGTGCGGCCCATTAACTAGTGATCTAGACGGTCCGATGTTTTATCAACGTATGGAACTAGTGTTTTTAAAAGATTTTCTTTCACTATAAGTTTCTGATTTCACTTTGTGGTCCAAAAATACAACAAGGGTCCAAGTTCGATCTGAACAAAAGCCAAAGATTGGAGGCTGGTATCTTTTAATCTAAGAGAAGTTCTACGTATGGTGCATTTTTAGTGTGGTCCATCATATCAACGGTGTGGATCATGTAAATATGAGATTTACTCTAGCAAATTGAAAACCCGAATATACTGGGAGTAAGCTACGGCCGAAGATCGTCCATAACTTCTCGGAAATGCGTTCTGGGCTTGGTCCGTTTTCCCTCCGACGCGACTGAGAATCTAGCGTCCGTCGCCACCCATTGAGTCCAGATTATGAGATGGCGTTATGATTTTAACTGTTCAAACTTTTTTTAATACTCTTATTAAAGTATTTTCTTATAATCAACTTTTTAATACAGTGTCATCCGTTGATTTTTAAAGTTGAATAAGAGCCATTGAAAAAATATATTTTTCACTGTTCTGCATTTATCTATAGATAATGACGGTCAAAATCTTAAACAGTTTAAGATTTTAATAGTGTCACATACATTATAGACTCTACAACATGTAAGGTTTCCATCATCAGACCACTCAAAATGTGGACCGACTCACCGTAATGCCTGTGCTGTGAAAAACAAGAAAAAACGAATTCTGTGGTGGAGTGCACAGCTGAAGACGGCACAACAGATTTTCTCTCTTTCTGCACTGGGCTAAAGAAATTCTATAATGGGAAGTTATTTGATGCTCTGGCTTACCATGACACTTGATGCGCAAACACTCAAAAATATTATGTGAGGTAACAAATATTGGTAGTAACTGTCTCTAAGCAACATTCCGATAATCGGATTTTTGGAAAGATGCTAATCTTGATTCATGAATAAATGTTCGTTGAAATGAATGTCTAACAATTTGGTCGGCTAATCAAATAAGAATAAGTGTTTTTTTTTTTTATTTTTTTTTTTTAAAAAAATTATTTATGGCGTATATCTAAACAGCGTCTTAGAATTTCAATAGTTCTATAGAAATTACTAGTATTCACCTGTTCCTTATTTATATGTACAGGTATATATTACAATAAAATATGAATATAGTTTGTAAGGATCATTTGGTAGCTTGCATTTGACACACATTGATATGGATTGACAATCTCTATGAAATCTATGTAAATTGAAATCACTTTAATTGTGTTTGTTAGCTTGTAATAGAAATTCATTGGAATATGGCAATGCAATCATTGAAATTAGAGCAGGTCAAGTTGGACTGAGTTAGGGCTAACTGGACTTGATTCGGTTTGAAATAGGCTTGACCCGAACTCGAATTGAGTCGGTACCGAGTCCAGCATGCGTAACCCGAACTCGAATTGACTCGGTACCGAGTCCAGCATGCTTGACCTGATTCAAGTCCGGGTCTGGCTTGGATTAATCCAGACCAACTTTGACCTAGTCACAAGTACCGAGTCGAGTCGAGTGCATCGGGTAAGTCTTTTCTCTTCGCAATTGATGCTTTCATAGTGGAGATCTGTCGCTTTGTGCCGTAGTTTTTTCCCGCAAGGATTTTCCACGTTAAATCTGTGTGTTCTCTTGTGTGTGTGCTTGGTGCCATTAGATTACCATCCTAAATCTAGATCTATGTGATTCCGCAGGCCAAAATCCCCAACACTTTTGGCATATTTGATGTGAATTGGACTGTGGTTTAAAAATAATAATTTCACATCAAATGTAAATAGATTTCAATTCACATCAAATGTACTCCTTTATTCACACCAATTACCCCTTATTCACATGGATTTATGCTCGCAATGTCTCATAAGGATAAGTCTTCAAAGTACGTGTCACATATTATAGATATATTAGACCATGATCTCTACCGTTGATTGGTTGTGGGCGGTGATCCTTATCCAATTTATTATTATTATTATTATTTAATTCTTGGTGACCAATCTCCTGTGTATCTACTGGTATATGCAATCTTTTTCCCTCGTGTTAGAGTATGGTGCAGTTGGAACTGAGCTGTGGAGTTCTTGCCCCGTGGCGAATTCATGGTGGAACCCACCGGACAAACAGTCTGGATTGCCGGACCCATCGGTCTCCATCTTACACTCCATCATCTCCATCTTACTGTGCCTCCCACTCAAGGTGATCGGAACCATTGATTTGGTTGTCATCAAGTTCAGATGCGATGCTTTGAAATCAGTGTCCTGAAGTTGCTTGAACCATCGAGTTAGCTACTTGGAAAGGCAAAATACTCATTTGGGAACGTGGATTACATATAGGGCTCTCAATGTGTCGAGCCAGGCAAAATCAAAATTTTGTATATGCCCGAGCCTGTATGCCCAGCTCAACAGTTCAAAATTCGGACAGGGCCTGTTTTGGAGCGTGGATTCCCCTTTGTAAATTCAGAATCCCATGTAATCGAAAAGTAGCTATGCATGGTATATTTATAGAGGTTTAAATTTAACTACTACTTAATGTTTTGATACCATGTTTATAATAAGCCCATTGAAATATATACTTTACCCAAAAACAAGTCTCCAATGAGCCACAGGCATATGATTACACACAAATAACTAACCAACCATTTTTAACCATTGATTTACATGGACAATGTTTGGACAACGCAAATTATCCTATTAAAATAATTATAGTGATGCAGTTGATAATCTAATTAATTTATATAGGCACACATGTTACACTGCAACTCATGAAAAGTTTTTAAATGTAATCTAAATTTACACCTTGGATTTCAAACTCCTATTTGAGGGGATTTGGAATCTCCTGAATTTGAAATCCCGATTTACTTTATGGTACCAAACATATTATTTTTATCCATGCCTTTCATCCATTTTGCCAACTCAAACACAAGGAGAATCAAATTTCAGGTGGACCACACCATAGGAAACCATAGTGATTGAACGGCCATCACTACAAGCTTCCTGGGCCACAAAAATTTGGAGCTGATATTTATGGTTTCCCTTGATTTAGGTTTGCACCACCTAATGAACAGGTTGGATGGGAAAGAGACATTAAATTGGACCTCCGGAAGTTTTTAATGGTGACAGTTGAAACGTAGTTGCTTCTGTGGTGTAGTCAACCTGACATTTAGATCTGCATCAATTTTTAATGAGCGGGCAAAATAGGTGAACGGTACGAATAAAACACATAAATCATGATGGGTCCCGCTGATAACCTTCATGGTCATATGCAATCTGCATCTCCATTTAATGGAAAGAAGGTTTTTTTTTTTTTTTTTAAAAAAATTAATTATTTATTTTTTTTTAAAAAAAGCTGATTTTTAGGTCCACTCATGGGCGCTGTCTCATCATTGGTTGGGATCACAAAAACATGGGACCCACGTCTACGTATTCAAGGTTGGAGAGGGCCATGTATCATAAAAAGCCTTCATTTGGCACATATGTGATGTATGTGTCTCATCTACGCTGTCCATCTGTTTTTTAAGCTCATTTTAGAGTATCAGCTCAAAATTGAAGCATATCCAAAGCTCAACCACACCACAAGAAATAGAACCCGCCGTGGTGTTTATATGCCATCGAATATTACAAAACACCCAAGCTCAGTGGACCACCATGTTGTAAATGTAAAATCACTCCATCTATCAAGCAAGAACCATTATTTGAATTGTACGTACAAAACAAGCTCGATTAAAAATTCATATGGACCACACCAACGAGAACAATGTAAAATTGCTTCCCTAATGGACGGTGTGGATTTTAGAGGTTTAGGCATGACTTTATACTGTTTTCTATAGTGTGGCCCACCTAAGATAAAAAAACATAAAAGGGTTGGCTTCCCTGATGGACGGGTTGGATCTTGCGATATAAAGGGTGGGTCCTACTTTGTAGGTGGAGCAGCTTAAAATGAGATGGATTGGTTGAAAATCAACCGCCGAATAGTAGATATTTAGTTTGCTGAATTTGAACTGTTGACTGTTTTAGCTATAAACACCCATTTGATGGACACCAATCTGATGGCTATGGTGATTGAGACCCATCCAGATCTGATCTGATTTATTTGACGGTCTGTAATGAGGGCTCAGATCCACAGTGGTTATCGTGTGCATGGATGCTCGTAGACCAACTAGTTTGGTTGATAACACATGAATTGGTACTCTTGGAAGACATCCCTACCATGCAAACGGTAGGCCCCATTAGGAAGACCACTCACTTAAAAAATCAGGGTTATCCACTCATTAGATGGGCCACACCAGTATTTTGACTTAGACCATGGCTTTTCCATGGCTTCCAATGGGGCCCACCTGATGACCAGCTTAATTTGCCCATGGTTCAATGATCCAAACAGACATTACGGACATCACCGTGGATGTCTAATGAACCAAAGATCACCCACCTAGGAAGAATCCTAACCCTTTAATATGCGGCGAACAGATAGACGGTCAAGAACGAAAATATATGTATCTAGGATCTTCAGATCCAGGGGATTTGTGGTGCATGTGCCATCCAAGGTGAGGCCCATAATATAAACGGCATTTATCCCTCGAGGCCCACCTGTAGACCCCAGAATTGTAGAAATTGACGCGGTTTGGCTGGGACCCCAGCAGCCGCCAGAGCTCTGTGAGCCCCACCATGATGTATGTGTTTTATCCACGCGGTCCATCCATTTTTCCAGGGCGTAAAATAAAAAATGAGGCAGTTCCAAAGTTTAAGTTGACCACACCACAGGAAACAGTGGGAATTGAACGCCTACCATTGAAAACTTTTTAGGGGTGCAGAAGTTTTGGATCAAGCTAATATTTTTGTTTTCCCTTCATCCAGATCTGTGTGAGCTCATCAACAAGCTAGATGGCGATTAAACATCATGGTGGGACCTAAGAAGGTTTCAATGTTAGACGTCATTGTCCCACTATTACCTGTGGTGTGGTCCACTTGAACTTTTTATTTTCTTAATGTTTTGGTTTGTGTCATATAATGATATGGAAAAATGGATGGACGGAGTGGATGAAACACATACATCATGGTAGGCCCACAGAGCATAGACATCAGCTAGCTGGCTGCTGTGGAGGTCAGCAGCCAAACCGCGTCCACACAATTGTTATAATACATCCGAGAGAGAGAGAGAGAGAGAGAGAGAGAGAGAGGTAATTTACTTAAGATGATCTAGACCGCCCATCTTAAGGGCAGTACTGTGGATAGGGACTCACACAAAACCTTCCAGATATGAGGTTATCAATCCTCAATTAATGACCTGAAAATAGACGGTTAAGAGAATATTGCAACAACTGTCCAAAACAAACACCAAAAAGTCGATGGCCAGCATCTTCAATATGGAAGAGTATTGGATTTTCCCTTATCGGCGATGGTAACCTGACATCAATGGACTAACGAACCATGGACCCAAAAAAGTACCAAAATGTGTTTTAAATTCATCTCCACTGTCAAATAAAAAAAGTCCAAAAAGTCATTCAAATTTATAGTGCTCTTAGCTGCATTGGTTCACTTGAGCTTTGATGGTCAAGATTAATTTAAAAAACATGCTAATCAAGTGATCTTAAGCTTGGATGGTCAAGATTAATTGAAAAAACAAACTCAGTCTTATCATCATCATCATGAAACATCTACTAAATAGATCCCATAAATAATACTCAAATTTGATGATTCTAACCATGTGATTTGTGAATAGTTGTAATAAATTGGACTCATTTAAAGGGTTCAAATAATACAATAGGCATGATTTTTGCACCACGGCTGGCTCATAGCTGCGTGAATGAATGAATGGTCTCGATTGATGAAAAATCCTTACATATATTCTCTTTATTAAACTTTATTTATTGATTATTATTAATTTGTATACATAGAATGAATACAATCAGGATAAATTCATTTGTAGATTTCATTAAAGTCTCTCTATGCCTAAATATTGAAGTGGTATAAGTTCAATTATAAGGCTTAACTTATTAGGTTTTTCATATATCTAAAATATTACTTGTTGGAGTTGTGTCTGAAAAATTAATATAAACTAGTCATTGGAGATGTGGACATGATACTAATGATTTTGGCTGTAAATCATGACAACCATAGGTTTTAGATAGACATGTGATTATGTCATACTTAATATGTGAGAGTATTATA
Organism: Magnolia officinalis; assembly: GCA_021015155.1. Classification (NCBI taxonomy): domain Eukaryota; kingdom Viridiplantae; phylum Streptophyta; class Magnoliopsida; order Magnoliales; family Magnoliaceae; genus Magnolia; species Magnolia officinalis. The sequence continues at coordinate 24,619 of JAJHSJ010000738.1, read as the reverse complement.
AATATAAGTAGACATTGGTTAAAAAATTGAAATAATTTAGTTGCTTTTGGAAACTTGAGATTGAATATACTAGTCACTGATTAATGAGAGTTATGCATCATTTGATTTGGTACTCTATTATTTCATGACCACTTCCCAAGTAATAAGACAGTCATGTTGTCTGAGAAGATTAATGATGAGTTAGAATAGATATTCCCCACCTCTGATGACCAGTCCTGTGACTTCCCATTATTCCATAGAGGAGTATGTGTCATGGATGTTGGAAAGTTTTTCTTACGCTTTATCCCCACACCTGTGATTAATCTGGACCATTCATCAGTAGTACCCACTGTGAAGAAAAATAGGGTCTTACACCATGATGTATGGGTTTCATCCAGATGCATCTATTTTATTGAAGTGGGCCCATCATCCAACGATCCAGATAGTTGATTTGATGGAAACATTCGTTGGCCACTCATCAAGGATGACAATTGTCTAATCAGGAAGAATTTTAAGGCATTGCCCATTGAAGTAGAACGTGTCACAGATACGTTCTTAGCATGGTTGGGCCAAAAGAAGATGGATCGTAAATTGACTATAACTTTTGATCCGGTATCGTTATGGGGCGCACAACCTATTAATCTTTATTGAAATGGGCCATCCGAGGTGAACTGACCCACAAGGTGGGTCGCATCTGTCCGTTTCGTAAGAAAACACGCACTTTCAGCTCGAAAACGAATTTTTAGGAAATTTTAGTATTTTTAGTAATTCCGAATTTTTTTAATATTTTTAGAGTTTTAGATTTTCTTTTCTTTTAGAAATAACTTTTAGTTATACCAGGACTCTTCTAGAGAAAGTTTATTTGCAATTTTTTTTTAAAAACTAAGCCTTAGAAGAGTTTTATTAGAATTAAGATTTTTATTAGAGTTAGAATTTTGCTATTTTTGGTATTATGGATTTTAGTTTTTTTTCTCTTTATTAATGGTGTAAGGAGACGCATTGGAGGATTATCAATTATTGATAATGTATTTCAAATTTATTAGAATTTATTTATATTTCCTGCTCTCTTTTCTCGTGGATTCGAGAAAATCTCTGTGAGGAGTCCAGAAAGGTTCCGTGGATTCGGAATATTTTTCCTCTTGAGGAAGACGGTGCTCGACCTCACGTCCTCCCCTGCGTCACCCATCTACTGTGAGTCCCATTACATCAATGGTTAAGATCTGAGTACAAACCAACACTTCACCAATGGTTCGCATTCCTATGCATCTGGATTCCGTAATTCCTGTCTGGCCCAGGACCTTAATGATGATGTTTCAACGTGCAATTTGATGGGCCATTGCTTCTAAAAAGCTATGGATTAGAAGAAAGCCTGAAAATAACTAGTGGTGCATTGAACAAGTGATGATGATAATGTCTAGGTGGGCCGTGATACGTGCTTGTCTTTTGTGCCCATCTATCACCGCCCATTGGGGCCAATGAACTAGAAGGTTTATCATAATCATCATCGCTACTGGGATGGGCCTATATGGGCCCAATAATTTTGGGCTCCACCCGTATAAAAGACCAAGGAGGTCCAAGCCAAACCTGAGAGCAAAGAGACTGGGCCGAAGTTTGGACCGTTCATCTACAAGTTCCATGATACCCAAGACCCCTTTTCGTTTCATCTAAGGGTGGCAATGAGATGGCCCACCTGCATGGCCTAGCTAGCTCAGCCATACTTTTTTGGACTTGGCTTCGGCCTGTTTGTTAGGCTGATAATCTAGGCCTGGACCTGGAATATAAGGCCCGATCAATATTCGGGGCTAGCTATATAGGGCTGAAAGTCTGGCGGGTTCGGTCTGGTTGGTGCTCAACCATAGTCCAATTCCTATACCTTTACCCTAACCCAACCTAACTCAACTTTAGGTTAGGAATTCTCAACCTAAGCCCAACTCAAGTGGGCTCGGTCGGGTTGGTCAGGTTGATCGGGTAGATATATGCTAATATTTTCATTATTACATTAATCTATTATACTTTAACATGTCTTACTTTTTGTTATTATGATTTTATTAATTATATACATAATTATTTATTATAAAGAACTTCATTTTTTCTAAAATATCTATCTCTTTTAAAAGTCATGTTATGTGTTATGTAGCACCTAATCTATTTGGGAGCCAGAAGTAAGGTGTATCTTGTTAGCTTGAGTCATTGGAAATGATGTGGACCAATGAGACCTGATGGCATTGGAATTTTATATACCTTCAACATAGATGATCCGCACTCAATTATAATTTATAAGTAACTTATATATCGATCGGGTATAGGTATAGTTTTGGTCAGGCAACCTGAGACTTCAACCTGATCCCGACCCAAGTTTTATCGGGTTGGTGTCCGTGTAACCCAAGTCCAAGACCAAACCCAATACATGCTGCCCGAGCCCAACGCAATGTCAGGTTGAGTACCGGTCGGTCGGGTTGAACCCGCCCCACTTTCAGCCCTAGCTAGATAGGTCTTGACTTGGACTTCGGTTATTTTAATCCGGCCCATCTTGATCTTGCTTTATCTCACACACACGCCCATACATGGCAATGAGATGTCATCGACAACTAAGTTACAGACAGATTTAAAACATTTACAACACATCTTTACATAAAACTCACTTGTACAACTTACACGTGGCATATGTATGTGTAAATCTTGACCGTCAGAAATGTGGGTCACACTGTAGTTAGAGCATAGCCCAGAAATAACACTCATTGAATGGACATCCAATTGATTCCTATCATATGGACGGCTAAAAGTAAAATGACGAGCGTCCCAAATTCAACAAGGTAAAAATAAGGCATTTAAGACCGTCCAATCAATGTGATCTAGGGCTGTTAACGAGCTGGGCAAGGGTTGCCAGAGGCATTCAACTGTTCTATCGGGCAGAGCCTATATTCAAAATTTCCATTTTACTCGGCCCAGGCCATCCCATTGACTGACCTAGCGTGATGTTTGGCTATGCTCTATCCATAACTGGACTCACGATTTGGACGGTCCATATTGCTGACCATGTGGGCATGGGGTGACCACCATTCTCACAATGGTGGTGAGATACCAGTCCATATATGGGGTTTTTTAAAAATAAAAAAAATTGTAAACTAATCAATTATCTACCAGAAAGCAGCTTGATTTGTGGGCCCCACAAACTTAAGTTGGGACACCACCATATTATCAAAATGTATTTTGATGAACTTTCCGGACGCACTCACACGATTATCTGACATAATTTCTTATCTGCTTTTTCTCACGTGATTGAAGAAAAAAATTAGAGAGTGTGGGTCCAGACTATGATGATCATTCACTGCTGCCCATCCATTGGACATGTGATCCAAACCGTGAAAATCATGGACCGTTGGTGGGGCAGAACATAGCCCAAAAATCACATTGATTGAAAGATCCTAGCCATGCAATTGGTGTATACCAAATGGACGGTTAAGATTAAAGATGACCTGAATTCGAGCTGTTATGATCATTCAAATGGTGTCTATCAAAGATAGCATTTCTCTTATTCGGCACGTGAGTGGCCCACCTCATTGATCATTCAATTAGTGACGTGTCTCACCCTTGCGTAACGGTATTTTGTCCAAGAATCGTTTAAATCCCTTGAAAATAGAAATCGGATTGTGCACTGAGTTTCTCAGTACGCAATTATCGTACTGAGTAAACTCAGTTGGGCCCACCTTGAATGTATGTGGTCTATCCACGCCGTCCATACGTTTTTCCATCTTTCCATCTAATCTAAGGGATTGAGCCCAAAATTGAAGCATATCCAAATATCAAGTGGATCATACCATAGGAAACATTGGGGATAATGATTTCTACCGTTGAAACTTTTCTGGGCTCCACATTTATGTTTATTTGTCATCCAAACTGTTCATGAGATCATACAGACATGGATGAACGGAAAACACAAATATAAGCTTCATCCAAAACTTCCCTGGCCCCCAAGAAATTTTCAACTGTAGAAGTTCAATTCAACTGTTTCCTGTGTTGTGGTCCATTTGAATATTTTCTATGTTTCATTTTTGGGTTCAAGCCTAAAACTGGCAGATCCAAGGCTAAGTGGACCACGCCACAGGAAGCACGGGTGATAATGATGTCCACTAATGAAACCTTCCTAGGAGGGCCCACTGCGATGTTTATTTACTATCCAACCTGTCAGCAAGACGACGTAAGGCAAAACAAAAATATCAGCTTGATCCAAAACTTCTACGGGTCTTAAGAAGTTTTTATTGGGGGCCATTTAATCCCGACTGTGTAATCCACTTGAGCCTTGGATATGCTCTTTTTTTAAAAAAAATACTTACGACTTAAAATGATATGAAAAAATGGATGGACGGTGTGGATGAACCCATACATCACGGTGGGCCTCTCAGACCTCTAGCCTGTTCGGAGCTCCGGACAGGCGGGGTTAGTACGCAATCCCCGTTCTTGAATTTGGGCTTTCGGCTATTTTTCATTGGACAGTTCGATTAATGTCCACCGAGTCCCTATCAAGGGAATTAAATGAGTGTAATTTTCTATGAGGTGCAATAAAGCTCGTATACACTTCACATATGTGCCAGCGTGCATGGTATTCAGGTTGGTCTCTTTCCTTTCACTTGTTTTCACAAAAACAGATCCGGTCCACTCAACATGTGGGCCTCAATTTTGGGAATTACAGATGGAAGGGTTAGAAACCTCAGTCAAGTTTTTCAAAGCTGTTAATTTGTTTCTCAAACTGTGGCCCACCTGACCAGTGGATCAACCTGATTCTTGGAATATGACATCAATCTAATAGTGTCATTCTGATGGATGGATTGGATCTCAGATTTATCGTGCCATTCAGACACACGTGTAGCTTCTACATGAGCTTTATTGGGCACACGTGTGAGCCTATCAGAGCTATTTTTTAATGTACCATCAATCAGTACACGTGTGGGCCGAGTTGTCAGGTTCTAAGTCAAGCCATGACTCAGCCGAGTTGGCGGTGCTGAGCTGGATCAGACTCGACCGAATCTGAGTGAACTCGATTAGTCGGATCTGACTCAGACCAGTCTGATGCTTTTGAAAGAAGAAATCAAATATGGTAGAAATCCATGACAGAATGATGTATCAATCGGGTCCATCACGATAGTTGTATTATATCCACTTCGTCCATCCGTTGAGGCAGCCCATGTGAAGACGTGATCCCACACCACAAAAAAAAAAAAAAAAAAAAAAAAAAAAAAAAAAAAAAAAAAAGAGAGATTGAGTGAATGCTACTATTGAGACATTTTTGGGCCCACAAAAGTTTTGGATTTTTCCCTTCATCTCAATGGTAACCACCGTTCATGAACAGGTTAGATGGTATATAAACATCATGGTGGGCCCCAGGAAGTTTATAGAGCCCCTACCATTTCCTAACATGTGGCCCACTTAAGTTTTGGATTTACTTTAGTTTTTGGCTCATATCATAATGAAACTGATGGACAGATTGGATGTCACAATATATTAGGTGGGCCCCATATCTTTTGGTCACATGAGCTGGTCCCTAAAGAAGGGGTAGTAAGAAAGTACGGTCTAGGGTGGCTCACCATATTTCAGTTGGGTTTTGATACCATGTTGTATTACTGCAATACTGCATGGAGTGGGTATTCACAAAATTGCATATTATATAGTGATCTCAGCCGTTCATCTTCTCACTACCGGCCTTATATGGTTATTATAGCCTTGTAATCATGCTTCATCAATGATATTAATACCTCAATCTTGGATTTGAATACAAGCTATTCAATCTTTACTTTCAATGTTTCAAATTCGTCTTTACATATGACCATTCATTCACCATGTTTCTTGGGATGGCCCATGTAGCATAGAATCTATAATATGAACGCCTTAAATCATCATCTAAAATGCAATGCCAGGCAAAAAAGCTGCCCATACATTAGCTATGTGTGCATCCTTCTCTATCGAACCACATTGCAGTTTCCTGGCATATCATCTCCCATTCTAAGAGTACCCGAATCCTTTACAAAACCTGTTTTACGCAATACATAAAACACCCAAGATCCTTTACAAAACCTGGCATATCATCTCCCATTTTAAGAGGACCCGAATCCTTTACAAAACCTGTTTATGGGTAACATGCTCTCTTTCCATCAGGTTCCATCCTTGATTCTAGGACTTGAGGCAAAAAAAAAAAAAAAAACAAGATCCAAAACCCAGGTAGGCCACAAAAACATGGACAATGGGGATGGGATATCATGGTGATGTGTGTGAGGTCACCATGACTTATATCTTTCATTAAATCCATTAATGAAGTGTATCTAACTCACTGAGATAAAGTGAAAATACAAAAATTAATCAGCGTGATCCAAATATGAAATAGGGCACGCTGGGTGAAGTGGGAGATTTTAGGAGACTTTTACATTGTTCCTACTGGTGTTGCCCATCAAAGATTTTACCCGGCCGATATTTTTGTGGGAATGGTTAAAACAACGGTTGTCGCCTGATGGGTAGAGTAGATTTACATGGAAAGCATGATGGGTCCATAGAGATTGGTTAGGTGTTGTAGACGATTCCGGTCCATCATTATTGGTTTGGTTTCCTTACAAGTGTGCAAACCAAAGTCTTCCACAGTAGCTATAGCTATTTTATGTGGTGCATAAAAAACTTTGGCCTTCTACAATAGCTATTTTTTGTGGTGCATAAAACACTCTTGTTCTATAATTCAAATGGGCCACATCACATGGAACAATGAAGGATGGATGTAATGTCGGCCATGAGTTTGTGTTGCAGCCACCATAGTGTACTCAATTAAAAACTCTAATAGCCCACACTACAAACTTCGCAATTTTGAGAGTAATTTTGATTTATTTATTTTTTTTCCATTGTTGCAGCCAATATGAACTTTTAATTAGGCTTACCGTGTACCGTTAACTAATTGTTATTGATTGATGGATATATAGTGAGCAATATGGCGGACTATATAGAGCTTGGGTGTTTTATATATTGCATAAAGTAGTGTTTATAAGCAGTACTAATCCCAAGTGCATTTGTGTGGGCTCGCATGTGATGTTCATAGAACCATTATGGTTAAACAGTTTCTTAGCATGTAAGTTGGACGCCCTAAAAATTAAGCTTATCAAATCATAATACATACCACCACTTGAATTTGATTTTTTTTTTTTTTTTTAATGGTTATTCATTGTTTTCTATAGTGCGGCCCACATATTGTAAAGGCCTGATTTTTTTGTCATTCATTATCATGGTGAGACATACTATAAAAGCTACCCTGTGAGCAGGCCTCACACACTCTTGGCTTTCCTCTTTTTTGAATGTAATCGTGGTGTAGTATTGTCTCAGATGAGATAATATGTATAATTTGGAGTCACTACTAGTTAAATGAAACTTGGAATTTATGATTGATTAGAAATTATAGAATCGCTTAAGGACTAGGGATCCGCGACTCCCGAACTTTATGGCTAAATATTTGAAAGGCCTCAGTGACGGAGAATGAAGGAGTTATGTAATCCTTTTCACCCACACAATTAATACGTGATCTCTACTTAGCAAGATTTTTAAAATTTACAAAGATTTAACTAAGTGTTTTTTAAAAAATACATTCAGGTCAACTTGTGGAGACACCATGCTGGATGTCAACTAATTCACCAAAGTAAAAGAAAATGAAGCAGTTATAGTAAAAGTGATAGACGAATATAGTTAAAAAATAGAAGAGATGAAATTAAACAGTAGCAATAGAGATACAAGATGGGATGTGTAGGCTGAAATGCAATATTCATATAAGATGTGAGAAGGAGAAGGTGAAACCAAATACTGTTTTATCAAAGAAATGATCGTGTTTTTCTCAACTGCAACCCTCCTCATAGGTTTCAATGAACTTCTTTACTTCTTTGTAATTCTCTCTTTTTTTCTCTTATGAATCTCGAAACCTTTCGGTGTGTGAAGGAGGTCACTTAGAGAAAAAACCTCACAAAGCCCTTAAAACCATTTCCAACTCTCGCAACCCATCTATTGAGCCTATCCATGCCTTTTTGAACAAGGCCAACTATTGCAAATGAAAAAAATGACCGTGTCGTAATATGATTTTCACCCGTGTTAATATGGTATAATATTGCATTTTTCAAGGTCCTTTGAGTGATAAGAGCTATCATGCGCATAAGTGAACTTTTATTACCAACGAAAATTCAATTATTCCTCTCCCAATGTTTTGTTTCTTGAACTTGCAGTGTTTTAAAGCATATTGGAGGTTGATTTTAAAGTTCAACTAAAATCCCGCAGAATAGTTTTCTTATTATGAGTAGGCCTCCTACTACACATACATAATACATGGGTTGGATATATATATACATACAATGGGCGCACTATAGAAACAATGGACAACCATCTAAAAACATCTAAATTCACACGATGTCTTATTATGAGCAGGGCCTCTACACATACATAATACGGATGATATATACACATATGATGTGCGCACTATAGAAAAAATGGACAACCATCTAAAAACAGGGCGCGGATTGGATACTGACAAGTCTGTAGCCAAATCCCTACTGAAGTGACGTCACCAAGCTCCATGGACCCCACCATGATGCATGTGTTGTATCCATACCGTCCAACCATTTGTAGAGATCGTTTTATGGCATTACAAAGAGAATGAGATAGATCTAAAGTTCAAGTGGACCCCACCATAGAAAATAGTGGGGACAGTGATATCCACCGTTCAAAACTTCTTAGGGGCCACAGTAGTTTCCGATCAAGCTGATATTTTGTTTTCACTTCGTTATTCCTGTGTTAACTTATTGTCAGATCATGATTTCTATGAATAATATGAATTGAATTATCTTCTCCCAGTCGGGTGCTATATATATAGATACAATTACATCTTATATAAAAGAAAAAAAATCATATTATAAAGAAAACTACATATTCTTATATTTACAAGGACTAATTATAGAATCAATCACACCCCATATACAGCTCATGCAGACACTCCCCCTCAAGTTGGAGCATAGATATCTATCATGCCCAACTTGTCAATTATACAATGGAACACCTTTCCGGAAACTTCTTTCGTGAGTATATCAGCTAACTGGCTTTCGGACTGAACAAATGGAAACCGTATAATCTTTTGATCGAGTTTCTCTCTGATAAAATGACGATCAACTTCAACATGTTGGGTGTGGTTATGTTGTGCAAGATTCTGTGAAATCTCAATGGCTGCCTTATTATCATAATAGAGATTCATAGGTTTTGCATATTCAATTCCCAAATCTTTTAGTACACTTTTAATCCACAACAATTCACATACACCATGAGTCATACCTTGGAATTCGGCTTCTGCACTTGATCTTGTCACACCTTCTGCTTCTTGCTTCTCCAAGTGACAAGATTACCTTCCACGAAGGTAAAATAACCAGACGTGGACCTTCTGTTGGTTTGATCACTTGCTCAATCAAAATCCGTGTATCCTTTAATGTTAGAGACTCTGTTTTTCGAGAATAATAAACCTTGCCTGGTGCACTCTTCAAATATCTTAAGATTCGATATACCGCATTCATATGCTCTTCACTTTGTGCATGCATGAACTGGCTTATGACGCTCACTGCATAAGGTATATCCGGCCTCGTGTGAGACAAATAGATTAATCTCCCAACCAACCGCTGATAACGACCTTTGTCTGTTGGAGCTTGATCTGGAAAAACTCTGAGCTTATGATTCATTTCTATAGGCATTTCTACTGGTTTGCAAGCAAGCATTCCAATTTCGGTTAAAAGATCTAGCACATATTTCCGTTGTGAAGGAAAATTCCGTGTTACGATCTTGTTATCTCAATCCCCAAGAAATATTTAAGTTGCCTGAGATCCTTCATTTCGAATTTAAAACCAAATACTCCTGTAATGCTTTCATTTCACATGGGTCATTTCCTGTCAAGACCATATCATCGACATACATGATTAAAACTGTTACCTTTCCTTCTTTGTGTTTTATAAACAAAGTATTGTCTGAATTATTTTGTTTATAACCGAATGCCTTCATTGTAGAAGAGAACCTCTCAAACCAAGCTCTAGGTGACTGTTTCAGCCCGTATAATGACTTCTTCAATTTACAAACTTCACTTTTACACGAAGAACAACGTTTGACTCCGGGTGACAACTCCATGTAGACCTCTTCCTTTAAATCTCCATTGAGGAAAGCATTTTTGACAACAAATTGTTTCAAGGGCCAATCCCGATTCACCATTATAGATATGAGAATGGAATTGTATTGATCTTGGCTACCGGTGCAAAAGTCTATTGATAATCCACCCCATACCTTTGCGTATACCCATTTGCAACTAATCTTGCTTTATATCTATCAATACTGCCATCCGCTTTGAGTTTCACCGTGAACACCCATCTACATCCAATTGTCTTCTTTCCTTTGGGTAACGGAACAAGTTCCCAAGTCGCATTCTTTTGTAAAGCCTCTATCACTTCGTTCATCGCCTTCGTCTATTTCGGATCAGTCAATGCATCCTGCACACTACTAGGAATAGATACAGTGGATAATTGATTAACAGTAATGCTTATGATGTAGACAATCTATGGGAGGACATATGGTTACTATTTGGTATTTGGCCTTGGCTTTAGGATCAGGTTCATATTGTTTCTTTGGAACTCCCTTAGTTGATCTTTGTGGATATTTAGGAGTTATCTTCTGCAGGAACATATGTTTCATTAGACTCATCATATATGAGATTCGAGATTACCTGAGGAAAAACATTCTGGGTTGATTCTTCAGTTAATGGTGTGGACATGGGCAACTCAGAGGGCATCAGTGATTTTGACATGTCGGGAGTACCTGAATTATTTTGGCGAAGAACTATATATCAACTTACTCTTAACTTCAGGAATACTATCACACCTTTGGTGAAAAACTTTTTGTAACAGCCCACGCCCACACTGTATGATATTGTCCGCTCTGGGCACAGCCCGCACGGTTTTGTTCTTGGGATCGCCCCAAAAGGCCTCATACAGTATAGGGTGATAACTCTACATATAACCACCACAACTACAAACGGCACTTCCGATGTAGGATAAAGCTTCACCTTTCACTGTGTGCATAGTAGCCTGCCAGCCACAGTAGCCTGTCAACCACACAGTAGCCTGCCAGCCATCTTGGGGCTCGCCCACGTGTGCCCGCCCACATGTGACCACAGTGACGGGGCGTCACAATATCCCCCACCGAGGGCAGAGCCGTCCTCGGCTCTGATACCATTTGTAACAGCCCACGCCCACACTGTATGATATTGTCCGCTCTGGGCACAGCCCGCACGGTTTTGTTCTTGGGATCGCCCTAAAAGGCCTCATACAGTATAGGGTGATAACTCTACATATAACCACCACAACTACAGACGGCACTTCCGATGTGGGATAAAGCTTCACCTTTCACTGTGTGCACAGTAGTCTGCCAGCCACAGTAGCCTGTCAGCCACACAGTAGCCTGCCAGCCATATTGGGGCCCGCCCACATGTGTGCCCGCCCACATGTGACCACAGTGACGGGATGTCACACTTTTCTCAAAACTTTCATTCACTTTTTCTAACTTCATAAACTCATTTCCTCCGCCACCTTCTGTACCACATTCTCTTCACTAGAGCTCTCCCCGTGAAGAGAAGGGCTAGAGACTTCCCTTATGTAATAAGGTTGTACTTCACGAAAAGAAGCATTCAAAGTTACATGTAATTTTCGGGTTTGAAGGTCATAGCACCTATACCCTTTCTGAAACTCATAATAGTCAACAAAGACACACCGTTTTGCACATGGATCAAGTTTGTTTTGCAGACTTTTGGGGATGTGAACATATACCGTACAACAAAGACTCGTGGTTCAAGATTGGGAGAGATGAGAACTAAAAGTAAGGATTGCATCTTTTGTTGGAGAGTTTGAAAATCTATGACTCGAGAAGGTGTTCTCCCCAATAGAACTGAGGCATGTTCATGCCAAAGAGTGAGGCACGAACTACCTCTAATAGTTGTCTATTCTTCCTTTCTGCCAATCTATTTTACTGCGAAGTATAGGCACAAGAGGTCTAATGAAAACAACCATTTACTCTAAAAGCTTAAGCTGTCAGAGTGTGGTGTATCAATGTATATCAAGGGATTTCATGACTTCAACACTCCTTGCACGTGCGGGGTGGGAACTCCGCACAGGAACATACTGACAAGGGTGGATGGACACTCACACCATAAATAGGTTGGACTTGATTTCCCGGTCCCTGAGCCGAACCTGATTTTCTTGGTCCCCCGTGGGGAGAATAATATTTTAGCGAGGCATATTTGCTGCTCTCGAGATTCGAACATAGGACCTTCTTCTTTGATACAATGTCAAATCATAGTTTCTATAAATAATATGAAATGAATATCTTCTCCCTGTCGGGTGTATATATAGATACAATTACATCTTATATAAAAGAAAAAAAATCATATTATAAAGGAAACTAAATATTCTTATATTTACAAGGACTAATTATAGAATCAATCACACCCCATAGAATCAATCACACCCCATATACAGCTCATGCAGACACTTATTATAGCTCGGATCTTAAAATACATCACGATGGGCCCTATAAATGTTTCAACGGTAGGTGTGACTGCTCCCACGGTTTTCTGTAGTGGGTCCACTTGAAATTTAGATCTATCTCATTCTCTTTGTAATGTCATAAAACGATCTCTACAAATAGATGGACGATATATATGGATACAACACATGCATCATGGTGAGGTCCACAGAGCTTGGTGACGTTACTTCAGTAGGGATTTGGCTACTGACCTTGTCAGTATCCAATCCGCGCCCCCAAAAACATCTAAATTCAAAATGTCCCATACGATGGTTTGGCAATCCTGATTCTCATAGTGGGGCAACATCAACGAAAAGGTTATCCTATTCACGCACTCAGGTAGGCCCCACATGCAATTTTTGTACAATATTATTAGTCCATGATTACCAAGAATTTCCAAACTCATAGAAGATTGGAACTTGAAGAAGGTAACAAATGGTAATAATTAAATAAAAGAAAATTAATGCCCCATAAGAGTCATAAAAACTAAAAATAAATGCCAGAAGTCACAAAAAATAATAATGAACGGTTATTTGATATTTATCTCTTCCTATTTTTCACTATAATACAATAATGAGGGGGGGTTTGATCTTTATCTCCTTCCATTCTCACCACGTGACTTCCATTTGGTTTCCACTAATTTGAAAGTGCAGCTTCGCTAGGCACAGGCACACGTGCCTGTACAACTCACGTAAATAACACACAGCTACGTATGACAGCATGGCAGAGGGGTGCAATATCCAGGCCATCCATCAGTTGTACTTCACCACGTGGATGTTACTGCCCAAAGATTAAAAAAGGTGGTCCATTTATTAGGTGAGCCATGATATCTGAAATAAGTCCACGGGTGATTTTTACAACCGTACAGTTATTCGGTCGATTGCGGCCCACCTGATTAGTGGTCCACCTTATTCTTTGGATATGAAATCTACGTAGCGGTACCATCCTGATGAATGGCTTAGATATTGCACGTGTTCTCCATGCTGGCATTTGTGGTGGCGTGTGCATTAGCTGACTTGTACACACGTGGCTTAGCAAAGCTACTCAAAGTCCACTTCATCCAACGACCTAAACTAAAAGGACGGTCGATATGTCAGTGGCAGACCCAATTCTACTTAGTGGGTCCCACCTTGACTTACATATACGACCATCGGGACCTACGGTTGCTGATACATGAGTGAATAAGACCATGGTGACGATCCACCGCTACCGTATTTTCAACTATAGCTTAGTTACCGCACGTATGACATGCATGGACGTCCATCTTGACCATCCAAATTATGGGTCCATTGTGGATGGAACATACCCTGAACGTTCAATTAGTTTCTAGAAAATGGATAGCTAAGTGTAGAATGCTGATCGTTCTAAATTCAATGGACAAAATCAAATGATTAAGACTCTCGAGTAATCTTGATTTTCTTGCTATGATCTATCCACGATGGGCCCACAATTTTGACGGTCCGGATTGCTGAACGTTCCACGTTTAGAAAAGATAAATCATCATCATTTGAATAATGGTGGTGAACTACCATTGTGGACCGTGGTGCTGCCCCTGCTGAGACATGAGTTCAAAAGAAAGTACCTCAAAAGCCGAAGGGAATCAGGTTCGCTTTCCTCTGTCGCGACTCAGGACAGAGCATGTATCGCTACCCACTAGGGTCCACATGATGAGGTGCTACCGTAATTTGAACTGTCCGTATTCTCTTTACTATCTTGAGTAAGATATTATCCCATGACGACACTTCATAGATGATCCTATCTTTCAATTTTTTAAGGTTAAATGTATTTCCAATGAAAATGTCCTTTTCATTTTATAAATTCAATTGTAGATAGTGATGGTATAAATAATATATATTCCATAACATGAATGGTTCCGATCATCCAAATACTAAGTATGTGGACCCCGGTAGGCAGCGACACAAGCTGGGTTATGAGAAGCAACAAAGGCAGAACGAACTGAAATGGAAAGGAATCAGGTATATACTAAAAAAAAGTAGCGTGGCTCTTCTTCTTCACCAAATATAGGTCTGGGCCTCCCCACAAATCTAGCGAGAAATGCTAAGGCGAATCGCGCGAGTAGAAAGATTGAAGGCGTGAATCACGACACACGTGAAAACATGGCGTACACGTGTACGATTTATGGGCCGGTCGTTGTGAGGCGGACATGAATTTGCGGTGCCCTGCTCTCAAATGAGGTGAATTCACCTATTGTTTAGGTGAAACTAACGTAAAAAAAATGGACGGTAGAAAGAAAGTCAACGAAGGGCCCCTCACCGTCCTCGAGTAGCCCACCTAATGAGGAGGCCAGGCTGGGTTTTGGACAGGGCATGTTTTGTTGAATGATCTGGATCTTGCACGAGTCTGGCACACTGCTATCTACACGTGCGGGGATTCACCTCTTCAATCAGTACTTACTAATGGCTATGGCATTGTACCCTTTATGATTGAAAATATTCTAGCAGTCCAAGTGCTGTCCGTGGGACCCAATGGGGTAGGTTTGTGGCATCCAACCTGTCCACCGAAGTCAACTCACAATGAAAATTGGATGCCCTGAAATCGGGCGCGGTCCGCGGATTAGCTACTGAAGTGACGTCACCAAATTTTGTGAGCCCCGCTATGATATATGTGTTGTATCCACACCGTTCATATATTTGGAGATATCATTTTAAGGCATGAGCCAAAGAATGATGCAGATCCAAAGCTGTAATGGGCCCCACCGCCCCACCCCACATAAAACAGTGGGGAGAGTGATGCCCACCGTTTGAAACCTTTCTAAAGCCCACCGTCATGTTTATTTGAAATCCAACAAGTATTTGATTTTTTCTTTGGATCTTGCCCTAAAATGATCTCTCCAATGGATGGACGGCGTGGATACAAAACATACATCATGGTGGGGCCCACAAACTTGGGGATGTCACTCCAGGGTCTTGCTACTCGATCTGACAGTAGCTAATCCGCGTCCCATCCAACCATAATATCAGCTACCGTGTGAAATTGGACGCCCATCGAGCAGATTCAACCATCAGGTGGGCCACCGTGTAAATCCGGAGGTTTTCCATTTGTCTCTCTTTTTTCCATGGCCCACCAAAGTTTTGGATCAGATTGAAAGTTAAGCTAGAGGGTTTCATGGGATGCTACAACACATGGACGGTTTAGATTTGGGTTTTTGGGCTCACTTAAGCGTGATGAGTTCGAAAAAAGTTCTCACAAGTTATTCATATATATATATATATATATATATATATATATATATATATATATATATATATATATATATATAGACACACACACACCATGAGGTTAGCTATGGGCCATTATGATGTGTGTTGAACATTAACACTTGTATTTGATGGGTCCTCTTTAGGTACTGGGATATCCCAACAATCAACACATTTAGGAGAGCTCCGGGGATCCACCCTAACAAAAACTATGTGAAAATATGCCCAAAATATATAAAAGTACTGGTGGGGCCATTTGAGTTTAGGATGTGGCTGAAACTTGGTCAAGCCCCTCATCCAAGTAGGTCCTTACTCTTTACCTGGTGGTAGACTCTCGGGAGTTTCAACTCCCGAGCTGGGGTTTGAGTACCCATAGGTGGTGAAATTCCACCAGCATGAGTGTGGGGGTGTGTGTAAGAAAAAAAAAACCCCTCATCGAAGTGGGACACACAGTGGGATGTCTTGGACTTGTGACCCAATCTCAGTAGTGCCAGTGAATGATCAACTGTTGTATATGGTGTGGCCCACCCAAGTCATGGATTGACTGGATTTTTAATCATGTGACCCACCATGGAGTAGATATTCGACCCACATCACAATGAGGCCTATGCAGGAATTTCCATGAGGTGGAACTCATAGTAACATTTCCACACCCCCACACACACACACACACACATATATATATATATATATAGATATATATATATATATATATATATATATATATATATATATATATATATATATATATATATATAGTACAAATTCACCACTCCACCCATGTGCCTGATTTTTGGGCATCCAACTTTATCGGTGGGCAACCCCGCTGGGTGGAGGGGTTGGATGCTATACGCACACCTAGGTGGGCCCCACGCTCAGCCCGCGTAAAATCATCTTATTCCCGGAGATATCTGATGGAACAGTCCAATATATTGTTCCGAAGACATTTTTCAGCCTCGGCCTGATCGACTGCCTGTGGAGACTCGTGCGTTTCTTTCCCCACGTGGCACACGTGTGCGTTGATCCGAACCAAGCATCATGCAGACTCTTCCATTGGCTGGTTGCTAAAAAAAATCGCTTTGACTGGACTATCTTAACCATCTAAAAAACATGCCTTTTCGCACTGAATGTAAGCCATCGGCCTTCATTCGTCATTATTCTCTATTCCTGGGCGCCGATTCAAGTCATAGGTTTTATGAAAAAAAATGTCAAATGAACGGTTTGGATTAGTCTATTTTGCCACGTGTGCAAGTAAGTCTCGTTCCTCCTGACGCACTAGATACGTCTTTCATCAACATGCGTCATCCTGGTCCTGAATCTTCAGTCCAGAAGTAGAATCGCACTCAGCAACTTTGGCAATCTTGCAGAGCGTAACCATCCACATCCATGCACTAATTTAGTGTATTTACGAAATGTAATCAAGACCGTCCAAATGGTGGAGCTACTTCTATATTTGTCATGAGCCAGAAATAACACTGGAAGAATGATCCAAATGGCCGGTTTGAAGACATCTACGGATGGTCAAGATGAAGAAGGTCAAATGACTGAGTTTAGTAAACGAAACATCCGATGAAAAGTAATTAAAGTAATTAAATCAATTATTTCATGTTACAAACCATCCACCTATCACTACTTTGTACGGTTTCGATTCACTTAGATGTCTGCCACGTACACATGGGCTGAGCACATGTGCATGGTTCTTCATACTCCAATAGCGTATATCATGTAACTCTAAAACTTCTTGTACTACAGTCTCCGAATCGTTGAGAAATGATGAGGAGACTCCAATAATTAGACTCCCGGCAGAAAAGATTGAAGTGGTGATTAACCATGCACATATCTGGCGCGCCTAACAAGTGCCACATTAGACACGCATTACGAATGTGGGCCCACATTAAAACATGTAACGCAAACAAACAGTTTGGTGCGCTGATAAGGTGGGTCACACACGGATCCTTGCTCTTGCCCGGGTGGTAGCTAGATTCTCGGGAGTTTCAACACCCGGTCAAGGGTTCGAGTATCCATAGGTGGGTGAAAGCCCACCACGGCGTGAGTGTGTGGGCTGTGTGTGAGTGTGTTATAAAATAATTTTTAAAAAAAAAAGTGGGTCACATACGTGCATGTTGATAAACATAGGTAATTAGATTTATCTCATCCGTTCATTTACTCATAAGGAACAGGGTTGGCCTGATGGTTATTGTTGGCTTTTGGTCAAATAGGCCGCAACTGATTGTGCAGCTCGATTCAAATCAAATAACTAAACCCCAAATGTCAAGATAAGATGATATGTTTTTCAAATGTGAGAGTGTGTGTGGTATATATTATATATATATATATATATATATAAATCAAGACATGAGAAGATCAGTTGTCTATTTAGTCACTCGCTATATGATTGCAAGATGATCAAGTCATTCTCGGAGGGCCAGATTCTCCTCGAAAGATAGGATTGAACCTTACCTTCCGTACAAAAGAATTTTATAAACAAAAAGGAAATAATCATAGTCGATCACAAGAAGCAACAATAAGATGTATTTATGAAAGATGAAATGATTATATTGATATCGGGAATAGTATAGCACAAAAGTATAGACTTGGATTATAGCTACTTCTTAGACTAGTCGTAAAACTTGGTCGCCGTCCAAATGACGCGGTTTGGTTAAAGGAGGGGCTTAGGCCCTACTGAGTATTGTTCCCCATTGTGAGGAATATTCCTCGGGAAAGGCTGTCCCATGGGTATTCCCTAATTTCTGACATCAGGAATGAAATTCATGTTTTCTCTTTCAAATCGTTTGAATTCTGTAGATGAACGAATATTCTGCACTTCCTTTACTAGAGCAGGATGTATGTTTCGTTGTGAAATAAGCATTGATAGTGTTGGTGGTACAGATGTTAGGTTTTCAATAGGACCAAGCTCAGCAGTTTGTTGATGCATAACATGTGCTCCTTCAACAAAAAATAGCCATCATCCGATTTAAGCTTTCAGTTTGACTGTCCATCTACTTGTTGAAAGTTTCAGCCTGAATTTGAGACTACTCGATATGAGCTCGTGACAACTCTATAATATGTTGAATCTCATTCGCATATCGCGTAGCCCAACCGACATTATTTTAAGTAGATCAGTCCGAGAGACAATGATGCCCCTATCCTGATTTGGAGGATTTTGTACCGGGTTCGGTAATAACTCAAGCGCTAGTTGCACTCTCATCTTCTCATCTCCTCCTCTGATGCAATAGGTTCACAAACTGTAAAAATATTACAAGCACCTTTTCGGCTCATGCTTTCACAAAATTATTACACCGGTATGTATACTCAAACTCCCGAGTCCCATCGGGGGTGCAAAAAATCATTGCACAACTGGTGCACAATAAATATTTATGTCAACCAAGTGTTTTTGGCCCCATTGGGCATACAATAAATTGTTGGCTTTCAGTTTGGTTCGATTTGTGACCTGTGCAGGCGTGCTAGAATCGATTTCATATGTGTGGTTTGATTCAAATCAAATAATTTGACCCCAAAACTCAAGATAGATAGATATGTCAAACGTGAGTGTATATGAACGAGACTTGAGAACATGGGTCACTTATTCAACCACTCGCAACATAGTTGTATGATGATCAGTGATTGTTGGAGGGAAGTTTCCTCCTTTTAAGATGGGTTGTACCTTGCCTTTCGTACAAAAGTATTTTTATAAACGGAAATAAACAAACAAAAGGAAAATACTTATGGTCCATCACAGGAGAGTAACAATAAGATGCTGACGCAGGGGAGGACGTGAGGTCGAGCACCGTCTTCCTCAAGAGGATAACTATTCCGAATCCATGGAACTTCTATGGACTCCTCACAGAGACTTCTCGAATCTATGAGAAAAGAAAGCATGAAATAGAAATAAATTCTAATAAATTCGAATTTGATTAATGAATGAAAAAAACGAGTTCACGACCCTTTAAATAGGGTTACCAAGCAATGGGAAAGAAATCAGAATCAAACTACAACTAAAAACTCCTAGAATTCGCAACTTACTATAAATAGTAAACTTACTATTTATAGACGGTCGTGATGTCTACTAGTGCGAAAGGTTTTCGGCCAAAAATAGTAAGTGTCCTATTTGGCTTCACTAAACCGTTTCCTAATTATTCTAAGCTCTTTTCAAATGGGCACAACTCCTAAAGCCTGACGGATGAAGAGTTATAATCAAACAAAAACTATTATTTATAGTAAAAACAAAATTAAAACAGGGAAACGACCGTCGATCTAGGGATTTTTCGCAATTCCGGGTTGCGCAACCCGGCATAGCGAGGTTGGTTGGCTAAAGTAGCTCGTTCTACCCCCAAATCATATATTTATGTCAAGTAACTCATTCCGGATTGCAAGATACACGAGATGTAATGTCCGACGGTCGGATCACTTCTATTGTCGACCGAGCCTTTCTGATCCATCTTGGCCATGAAACTGTCCGCGACCCGCTCTACATCAGATGAATTTATGAAAAATAAAGTAATTATATTGATACCGAAAATGGTCTAATGCAAAAGTATAGAATCCTAAAGATTTTCGCCACTAAATTATGACCAAGGATTACTGCTACTCTTAGAATAAAGTTAAGATATGATAATGAAAAATATACACAATTTAATATGTTGATTGGTTTAATATAATTAAACGATTTGCTTTACTGAATTTCTTATTATTATAAATTTATCTTACAATTCTAACCTTCCTTTCTTTATTGGTACGAATATGCTAGTAAATTGTTGTCATGTTAGTCATTTAGATTTTTTCTTTCTTTTCTTGATACGTATTCCTATGATCATTTTTTCCTCTCAGTTGCTTTTTATGTTTTTTAACTTGTCAACTATGCCTTGTCACGTATATTGTGCCTTATCATTAATAAGGTATATCATCCAGCTCACCGTTAACTATACTTTCATAAAAGCATTTCAAATATATCCAAAGATCATTTTAATATATCATATGAAATGACATAGGTACGTATCTACGCATGTTTTTAAAACGGTTGGAAACAGGATACAAGAGATATCTTCACCCTTAATTGTCGAAATGGTTTCACAGTCAGTAAAACCCGTCTGATATGGTCCGATCTCGTGCGTGTGCCACGCCGGCTCACGTGTACGAATCACCTCTTATTATCTTTCTCGCGCAAATGGCCTTCGCATTCTAGCTGTTGCGCACGGCACATCGCCCGCCACTTGTCTGAGAAGCGCCAGTTCCACCCACTCAGCGGGAGATGGAAAGGTCCTTCGCTGCACACGTGACAACATGGAACACTTGTGAGAGATCTAATCCATTCAAATGATAGATCGCACTTCGTTCATACCATGATCTAAAACCCAGACAGATTGATTAATTAGTTAGGCAAACGGACGTTAGAAAAAATAACCAACGGTTCATATTCTGCACATATTTCGCGTGCGTATGATAAATGGACAAGTCTGGTTTTTACTCGAGGGAATCATCAAAATTACGCTCTATATGAACGGTTCCGAATGACACACGTGTTCGATTTCTTCACTGTGTGCCAACGTACCCGTCGTATCATGGGAGATGACGTGTTCAACGTCTACACGCTTGTGGGGAATTTGAGTGGAATCTGACACAGGAGCTGACGTGTATTAGAACCCAAACAATACAAGATAACTTACTATAACAGAATAAATACAATGACATCCTAATCATGCCTATCAAAATCAAAGGAAAAAATAATTCGCGGGAAAGACACGCGCGCGAGTACGATTACAAATTCTGCAATGATGGTCCACTCATCAGGGTGGCCATGCCTTCGAAATGGAATCAAAGAGTCATCATGACGATCACATGGTGCAAAAATCAGGCCGTTACACTCATCAAGCGGGCCAGACAATCAAGATATATATGGACGGCCAGCGTCTGATTCAACGCACACCATCAGTTCTCTGAAAACGTAAAACGGAGGAGTGAAGGGAATTCATGTGCCAATATTGCACACGTGAGATCGTAGCTTTCCGTCGTGCTGGCCCCACTGATTGAATCTTCTGGCTTAAAATCAGACCCTCTCAGTGGGTCGGCCATACTATATGGCTAAAACATGTTTTTATATCCAACCGCTTTTCAGGAGCGCGGGTTGGGTGAAGCAGGGTAACAGCCTAGTGGGTAAGACCCTGCCCGTGGGGCCTACGTCAATGTATTTGTTGTATATCCAGGCCGTCCATCAAAATTTCAGTTCAATTTAGGGCATCAGTGAAAAAATTATGTAGATCTGAATCTCAGGTGGACCACACTACATGAAAACATTGGTGATTGAACGCCTACCATTGAAAACTTTATAGGGCCCACTGTAATGTTTATTTGCCAGCAAACCTGTTGATAATTTCACATATACCTGGACGAAGGGAAAACACAAATAGCAGCTTGATCCAAAAAGAATTCTAGCCCACAGGGATTTTTTAGTGGTAGGAATTTAATCCCTAATGTGTGGTCCACCTGAGATTTGGATCTACCTCATTTTTTGAACCACATACTAGAATAAGATGGTAAAATGGATGGACGGGGTGTAGATATATAACACATACATCAAGATGGGGCTCACAAAACAGGACCTCAGCCATTAAGCTGTTACCAGCCCCACCACCTAATCTGCAACGGCTAACGGCATTTCAAACTACACCGTCACGACTTTGGTGGATCCGGGGTGGATCCCAGGCTGTAGGGCCTACTGGTAAGTATTCTTACTATATCGATACCGGCCATCCATTTCGCAGCTCATTTAGGACTTAATACAAAAAATTATGAAGATCCAAGTATCAGGTGGACCACGCGAAATGAAAATAGTGATGATTGAATGCTCACCATTAAAAACTTCTTGGGGCCACCGGAATGTTTATTTGCCATCGAACTTATTGACATAGATCTGGATGAAGGGACCACAAATATCAGCTTGATCCAAAATTTTGTGGCCCACAAGAATTTTATTAATGGTTAATCACCATTGCTTCCTATGGTTCCTATGGTGTGGTCCATCTGAGATATGAATATGATATATTTTTGGGCTCATGCCTTAAAATAGGTGGTTAAACGGATGGTCGGGTGGATATAAGAAAAATACATCACAGTGGGTCCGAGAGTCAGGTATCCACCGAAGCGGCGTCTCCCAGAATATGGCCAGGTGGCCCACCGCATCTAGCGGGTACCATATTCGCCTGCGTGCTTCATATTCGCACGGTGCCTACACGCGTGTAAGTTTCGCAGACCCCCGTATAAAATCAGCGGAGTGAGAAGTCGTCTCTGTTTTGTGTTTTTTCAAACAACTGTCTTGTTCGATTCCACGCGATGGAAATTAGGGTTCTGGAGAATCTAGGTTTTAGAATTGGAAGCAGATTGCGATTAGGTTTCGTCGAAACTACGATCTTGAGCTACGTCGATTCGTCAAGGTTGCGATTGTTCACGCAGTTCTACTTGCAGTGATTCGAGGTTCGGATTCTTGAGTTTCTCTTCTTTGAATTCATCTGATGTTCTTTTTGTTTTATTTTATTTTTATTGCTGCTGATTATATTAGATGCTGCGTTGTTGCTCGGTGAATTTTCAGAAATTTCGTATGTTTTTGCATTTTTTCTACAGTGAAAATGTGGATTTATTGTTTATTGTTTAATTTTCTCGGTTTTGATTGGAGTGAAACGATGAGCTTGATGCATAGAGGTGATGACAGTTTCAAGTAGCGGATGTGATTGAAGAATATTCTGATTTACAGATTATGAAAATCTGTTCTGATTTGGTCGTAATCGTGGAAAAGTAGTGTGTAGAGATTTTGTTAGGGTTTTTAAGGATGAGTGGTGTTAAGAGCGTGGTGTTAGGTTTGTAGTAATCGGAGCTACTTTTCCAAAGTGAAGTTTGAAATTTGGGCACTCTAGTGGCGGTTTGGTGACTTGTGGCTGGGAAGAATATTTTTTTGTTTTTTGCTATCTTCCCTTCGCTCCTCTTATTGGGAATTTGAGAATGAACTTGGAGTTTCTGTAATATCCAGATGCAACTGGGTTTTGGTGGTGAATTTCATTGTGGGTTATCTTTTGTCGTTATTGATGCTATTGTAACGTAAGCCAAGGAGCTTGGGCTGGTGGATGGGCCTTGTGGAGCTGTAGGTCCTAGAGAAACATAATTCTTGGCTCGAACTACAGCATTTTAGTCCGCCCAGCGGTTTTGTGCGCGTGGATTTCACCATTTGATGATCTGGACCATTCATCTAGCGGGTCCATTGCGGATGGGTGATGCTGCCAAAACCACCCTCTTCAGACAATCCGACCCATCAAATTGTTTGCCTAAAAATTGATGATTAATAATACTATAGACACGGTTCATCTGGCGGTTGTAGAGGAGCGCATGACATGATTCTTGGCTCGAAATTAACAGCATTTTAGTCCGGTCCATCATTTTGTATGTGCGGATTTCACCATTCAGAGATCGGGACCATTCATCTGGCGAGTCCCACTGTGGATGGGTGATGCTCTGAAAACCACCCTCTTCGGAGAATCCTCCCCTTCAAATTGTTTGCCTGATAAATGGATGGTTAATAATAACATGTAGACACAATCCATAGTCCATAGAAGAAAGTCCATCAACTGATGGCTGGGATTGTTTGGAGGATATTTACATAGCCCATTCCCAGAGTGTCTCTCTAGATGAATTGTGTGGATCACTGAGAGGTGGTTCCACGTGCACAGAATACAGGCCCGAAATAAATTGTTGGTTGTGCGGCTTAGCATGGTATCACATCTCCATCTATTACGGGTACCACTTATATTCTGTTTTCTTTTGTGGTG
>JAJHSJ010002509.1:0-47171 GCA_021015155.1 Magnolia officinalis | reverse complement strand
GACCCAATCCGACAACAAACGATGGAGTTATGTGCATCTCCCTTGGATCACTCGATTTTGAAAGATTTACACTCCATATTGAAAAAGATGATCGAAGAGTACCGACGTCCTTTTAGGATATCGAACGGTCTTTGAATTAGGCAATTCCGTTCTCATCTAGAAGCTTGTCATGTTACCATTCCAACGACCTCAAGACAGACTTAATTCGACCTCTGAAGAGAGAGTTATGAGGGTACTATAGGACAAGGAGATGAAGGAAAAATTCAGGACCGACGACTGTGTTTTCACTTATGGTTATCCAAATGGTCTCAGAATATGACGATTCCAGTCAGGAATGAAAGAGCACTAAAAGACCTTTTAGATGACTAAAAATCGACCTAATTCGACATCAAACGATGAAGTTATAGGCATCTCCATGGGATCGCGCGATTTGGAATAATTTACAATCCATATTGAAAAAAGACGATCGAAGACTGCCAACATGCTTTTAGGATATGGAACGGTCTCCGAATTAGGCAATTCTCTTTTCATCTGGAAGCATGTTAAGTACCTTTCCAGCGACCTCAAAATAGTCTGAATTCGACCTCTGAATAGAGAGTTATGAGGGTTACTATAGGACAAGGGAGATGAAGGAAAATTCAGGACCGACGACCGCGATCCCATTTATGGATGCCCAAATGGACTCGGAATACGACGATTCCAGTCATGAATGAAAGATCACTAAAGGACCTTTCAGATAACTAAAAATCGACCCAATCCGACAACAAACGATGGAGTTATGTGCATCTCCGTTGGATCGCGCAATTTGGAAAGATTTACACTCCATATTGAAAAAGACAATAGAAGACTACCAACATGATTTTAGGATATCGAACGGTCTCTGAATTAGGCAATTTTGTTCTTATCTGGAAGCTTGTCAATCTACCATTCCAACGACCTCAAAATAGTCTGAATTCAACCTCTGAAGAGAGATTTAGGAGCGTTACTATAGGATAAGGAGATGAAGGAAAAATGCAGGATCGACGACTGCGATCCCATTTATGGATGCCCCAATGGTCTCGAAATACGACGATTCCAATCAGGAATGAAAGAGCACTAAAGACCTATCAGATGACTAAAAATTGACCCAATCCGACATAAAACGATGGAGTTATGAGCATCTCCCTTGGATCACTCGATTTAGAAAGATTTACACTCCATATTAAAAAAGATGATCGAAGAGTACTACAGGCTTTTAGGATATCGAACGGTCTTTGAATTAGGCAATTCCGTTCTCATCTAGAAGCTTGTCATGTTACCATTCCAACGACCTCAAGACAGACTTAATTCGACCTCTGAAGAGAGAGTTATGAGGGTTACTATAGGACAAAGAGATGAAGGAAAAATTCAGGACCGACGACTGTGTTTTCACTTATGGTTACCCAAATGGTCTCAGAATATGACGATTCCAGTTAGGAATGAAAGAGCACTAAAGACCTTTTAGATGACTAAAAATCGACCCATTCGACATCAAACGATGAAGTTATATGCATCTCATTGGATCGCGCGATTTGGAATAATTTACATAGACCATTTGAAAAAGACGATCGAAGACTGCCAACATGCTTTTAGGATATGGAACGGTCTCTGAATTAGGCAATTCTCTTTTCATCTGGAAGCATGTCATGTTACCTTTCCAGCGACCTCAAAATAGTCTGAATTCGACCTCTGAATAGAGAGTTATGAGGGTTACTATAGGACAAGGAGATGAAGGAAAAATTCAGGACCGACGACCGCGATCCCATTTATGGATGCCCAAATGGACTCGGAATACGACGATTCCAGTCAGGAATGAAAGATCACTAAAGGACCTTTCAGATGACTAAAATTGACCCAATCCGACATAAAACGATGGAGTTATGAGCATCTCCGTTGGATCACTCGATTTTGAAAGATTTACACTCCATATTGAAAAAAGATGATCGAAGAGTACCAACATCCTTTTAGGATATCGAACGGTCTTTGAATTAGGCACTTCTCATCTAGAAGCTTGTCATGTTACCATTCCAACGACCTCAAGACAGACTAATTCGACCTCTGAAGAGAGAGTTATGAGGGTTACTATAGGACAAGGAGATGAAGGAAAAATTCAGGACCGACGACTGTTTTTCACGTATGGTTACCCAAATGGTCTCAGAATATGACGATTCCAGTCAGGAATGAAGAGCACTAAAGGACCTTTCAGATAACTAAAAATCGACCAATCCGACAACAAACGATGGAGTTATGTGCATCTCCGTTGGATCACGCATTTGGAAAGATTTACACTCCATATTGAAAAAAGACAATAGAAGACTACCAACATGATTTTAGGATATCGAACGGTCTCTGAATTAGGAAATTTTGTTCCTAACTGGAAGCTTGTCAATCTACCATTCCAACCAACGACCTCAAAATAGTCTGAATTCAACCTCTGAAGAGAGATTTAGAGCGTTACTATAGGATAAGGAGATGAAGGAAAAATGCAGGACCGACGACTGCGATCCCATTTATGGATGCCCCAATGGTCTCGGAATACGACGATTCCAATCAGGAATGAAAGAGCACTAAAGACCTATCAGATGACTAAAAATTGACCCAATCCGACATATAATGATGGAGTTATGAGTAACTCCCTTGGATCACTCGATTTAGAAAGATTTACACTCCATATTAAAAAAGATGATCGAAGAGTACTAATAGGCTTTTAGGATATCGAACGGTCTTTGAATTAGGCAATTCCGTTCTCATCTAGAAGCTTGTCATGTTACCATTCCAACGACCTCAAAACAGACTTAATTCGACCTCTGAAGAGAGAGTTATGAGGGTTACTATAGGACAAGGAGATGAAGGAAAAATTCAGGACCGACGACTGCGTTCCCACTTATGGTTGCCCAAATGGTCTCGGAATACGACGATTCCAGTCAGGAATGAAAGAGCACTAAAAGACCTTTTAGATGACTAAAAATCGACCCAATTTGACATCAAACGATGAAGTTATGAGCATCTCCGTTGGATTGCACGATTTGGAATAATTTACACTCCATATTGAAAAAAGACGATCGAAGACTGCCAACATGCTTTTAGGATATCGAACGGTCTCCGAATTAGGCAATTCTCTTTTCATCTGGAAGCATGTCATGTTACCTTTCCAGCGACCTCAAAATAGTCTGAATTCGACCTCTGAATAGAGAGTTATGAGGTTACTATAGGACAAGGAGATGAAGGAAAAATTCAGGACCGACGACTGCGATCCCACTTATGGATGCCCAAATGGACTCGGAATATGACGATTCCAATCATGAATGAAAGATCACTAAAGGACCTTCAGATAACTAAAAATCGACCCAATCCGACAACAAACGATGGAGTTATGTGCATCTCCCTTGGATCACTCGATTTGAAAGATTTACACTCCATATTGAAAAAGATGATCGAAGAGTACCACCACGTCCTTTTAGGATATCGAACGGTCTTTGAATTAGGCAATTCCGTTCTCATCTAGAAGCTTGTCAGTTACCATTCCAACGACCTCAAGACAGACTTAATTCGACCTCTGAAGAGAGAGTTTAGAGGGTTACTATAGGACAAGGAGATGAAGGAAAAATTCAGGACCGACGACTGTGTTCCCACTTATGGTTATCCCAAATGGTCCAAGAATACGACGATTCCAGTCAGGAATGAAGAGCACTAAAAGACCTTTAGATGACTAAAAATCGACCCATTCGACATCAAACGATGAAGTTATGAGCATCTCCATGGATCGCGCGATTTGGAATAATTTACACTCCATATTGAAAAAAGACGATCGAAGACTGCCAACATGCTTTTAGGATAGGAACGGTCTCCGAATTAGGCAATTCTCTTTTCATCTGGAAGCATGTCAAGTACCTTTCCAGCACCTCAAAATAGTCTGAATTCGACCTCTGAATAAAGAGTTATGAGGGTTACTATAGGACAAGGGAGATGAAGGAAAATTCAGGACCGACGACTGCGATCCCATTATGGATGCCCAAATGGACTCGGAATACGACGATTCCAGTCATGAATGAAAGATCACTAAAGGACCTTTCAGATAACTAAAAATCGACCCAATCCGACAACAAACGATGGAGTTATGTGCATCTCCGTTGGATCGCGCAATTTGGAAAGATTTACACTCCATATTGAAAAAAGACAATAGAAGACTACCAACATGATTTTAGGATATCGAACGGTCTCTGAATTAGGCAATTTTGTTCTTAAGTGGAAGCTTGTCAATCTACCATTCCAACGACCTCAAAATAGTCTGAATTCAACCTCTGAAGAGAGATTTATGGAGCGTTACTATAGGACAAGGAGATGAAGGAAAAATGCAGGACCGACGACTGCGATCCCATTTATGGATGCCCCAATGGTCTCGAATACGACGATTCCAATCAGGAATGAAAGAGCACTAAAGGACCTTTCAGATGACTAAAAATTGACCCAATCCGACATAAAACGATGGAGTTATGAGCATCTCCTTGGATCACTCGATTTAGAAAGATTTACACTCCATATTGAAAAAGATGATCGAAGAGTACTAACAGGCTTTTAGGATATCGAACGGTCTTTGAATTAGGCAATTCCGTTCTCATCTAGAAGCTTGTCATGTTACCATTCCAACGACCTCAAACAGACTTAATTCGACCTCTGAGAGAGAGTTATGAGGGTTACTATAGGACAAAGAGATGAAGGAAAAATTCAGGACCGACGACTGTGTTTTCCACTTATGGTTACCCAAATGGTCTCAGAATATGACGATTCCAGTCAGGAATGAAAGAGCACTAAAAGACCTTTTAGATGACTAAAATCGACCTAATTCGACATCAAACGATGAAGTTTATGAGCATCTCCATTGGATCGCGCGATTTGGAATAATTTAGACCATATTGAAAAAAGACGATCGAAGACTGCCAACATGCTTTTAGGATATGGAACGGTCTCTGAATTAGGCAATTCTCTTTTCATCTGGAAGCATGTCATGTTACCTTTCCAGCGACCTCAAAATAGTCTGAATTCGACCTCTGAATAGAGAGTTATGAGGGTTACTATAGGACAAGGGAGATGAAGGAAAAATTCAGGACCGACGACCGCGATCCCATTTATGGATGCCCAAATGGACTCGGAATACGACGATTCCAGTCATGAATGAAAGATCACTAAAGGACCTTTCAGATAACTAAAAATCGACCCAATCCGACAACAAACGATGGAGTTATGTGCATCTCCGTTGGATCGCGCAATTTGGAAAGATTTACACTCCATATTGAAAAAAGACAATAGAAGACTACCAACATGATTTTAGGATATCGAACGGTCTCTGAATTAGGCAATTTTGTTCCTAACTGGAAGCTTGTCAATCTACCATTCCAACGACCTCAAAATAGTCTGAATTCAACCTCTGAAGAGAGATTTAGGAGCGTTACTATAGGATAAGGAGATGAAGGAAAAATGCAGGACCGACGACTGCGATCCCATTTATGGATGCCCCAATGGTCTCGGAATACGACGATTCCAATCAGGAATGAAAGAGCACTAAAGGACCTATCAGATGACTAAAAATTGACCCAATCCGACATAAACGATGGAGTTATGAGCATCTCCCTTGGATCACTCGATTTAGAAAGATTTACACTCCATATAAAAAAGATGATCGAAGAGTACTAACAGGCTTTTAGGATATCGAACGGTCTTTGAATTAGGCAATTCCGTTCTCATCTAGAAGCTTGTCATGTTACCATTCCAACGACCTCAAGACAGACTTAATTCGACCTCTGAAGAGAGAGTTATGAGGGTTACTATAGGACAAAGAGATGA
The DNA here is from genome assembly GCA_021015155.1 of Magnolia officinalis. NCBI lineage: Eukaryota > Viridiplantae > Streptophyta > Magnoliopsida > Magnoliales > Magnoliaceae > Magnolia > Magnolia officinalis. Next base: position 41,312 of record JAJHSJ010002509.1, on the reverse strand, counting down.
AGGAAAAATTCAGGACCGACGACTGCTGTTTTTCACTTATGGTTACCCAAATGGTCTCAGAATATGACGATTCCAGTTAGGAATGAAAGAGCACTAAAAGACCTTTTAGATGACTAAAAATCGACCTAATTCGACATCAAACGATGAAGTTATGAGCATCTCCATTGGATCGCGCGATTTGGAATATTTTACACTCCATATTGAAAAAAGACGATCGAAGACTGCCAACATGCTTTTAGGATATGGAACGGTCTCTGAATTAGGCAATTCTCTTTTCATCTGGAAGCATGTCATGTTACCTTTCCAGCGACCTCAAAATAGTCTGAATTCGACCTCTGAATAGAGAGTTATGAGGGTTACTATAGGACAAGGAGATGAAGGAAAAATTCAGGACCGACGACGCGATCCCATTTATGGATGCCCAAATGGACTCGGAATACGACAATTCCAGTCATGAATGAAAGATCACTAAAGGACCTTTCAGATAACTAAAAATCGACCCAATCCGACAACAAACGATAGAGTTATGTGCATCTTCGTTGGATCGCGTAATTTGGAAAGATTTACACTCCATATTGAAAAAAGACAATAGAAGACTACCAACATGATTTTAGGATATCGAACGGTCTCTGAATTAGGCAATTTTTTCCTATCTGGAAGCTTGTAAAGTTACCATTCCAACGACCTCAAAATAGTCTGAATTCAACCACTGAAGAGAGATTTATGAGCGTTACTATAGGACAAGGAGATGAAGGAAAAATGCAGGACCGACGACTGCGATCCCATTTATGGATGCCCCAATGGTCTCGGAATACGACGATTCCAATCAGGAATGAAAGAGCACTAAAGGACCTATCACATGACTAAAAATTGACCCAATCCGACATAAAACGATGGAGTTATGAGCATCTCCCTTGGATCACTCGATTTAGAAAGATTTACACTCCATATTAAAAAAGATGATCGAAGAGTACTAACAGGCTTTTAGGATATCGAACGATCTTTGAATTAGGCAATTCCGTTCTCATCTAGAAGCTTGTCATGTTACCATTCCAACGACCTCAAAACAGACTTAATTCGACCTCTGAAGAGAGAGTTATGAGGGTTACTATAGGACAAGGAGATGAAGGAAAAATTCAGGACCGACGACTGCGTTCCCACTTATGGTTGCCCAAATGGTCTCGGAATACGACGATTCCAATCAGGAATGAAAGAGCACTAAAAGACCTTTTAGATGACTAAAAATCGACCCAATTTGACATCAAACGATGAAGTTATGAGCATCTCCGTTGGATTGCGCGATTTGGAATAATTTACACTCCATATTGAAAAAAGACGATCGAAGACTGCCAACATGCTTTTAGGATATCGAACGGTCTCCGAATTAGGCAATTCTCTTTTCATCTGGAAGCATGTCATGTTACCTTTCCAGCGACCTCAAAATAGTCTGAATTCGACCTCTGAATAGAGAGTTATGAGGGTTACTATAGGACAAGGGAGATGAAGGAAAAATTCAGGACCGACGACTGCGATCCCACTTATGGATGCCCAAATGGACTCGGAATATGACGATTCCAATCATGAATGAAAGATCACTAAAGGACCTTTCAGATAACTAAAAATCGACCCAATCCGACAACAAACGATGGAGTTATGTGCATCTCCCTTGGATCACTCGATTTTGAAAGATTTACACTCCATATTGAAAAAAGATGATCGAAGAGTACCGACGTCCTTTTAGGATATCGAACGGTCTTTGAATTAGGCACTTCCGTTCTCATCTAGAAGCTTGTCACGTTACCATTCCAACGACCTCAAGACAGACTTAATTCGACCTCTGAAGAGAGAGTTATGCGGGTTACTATAGGACAAGGAGATGAAGGAAAAATTCAGGACCGACGACTGTGTTTTCACTTATGGTTATCCAAATGGTCCAAGAATATGACGATTCCAGTCAGGAATGAAGAGCACTAAAGACCTTTTAGATGACTAAAAATTGACCTAATTCGACATCAAACGATGAAGTTATGAGCATCTCCATGGGATCGCGCGATTTGGAATAATTTACAATCCATATTGAAAAAAGACGATCGAAGACTGCCAACATGCTTTTAGGATATGGAACGGTCTCCGAATTTGGTAATTCTCTTTTCATCTGGAAGCATGTTAAGTAACCTTTCCAGCAACCTCAAAATAGTCTGAATTCGACCTCTGAATAAAGAGTTATGAGGGTTACTATAGGACAAGGGAGATGAAGGAAAAATTCAGGACCGACGACCGCGATCCCATTTATGGATGCCCAAATGGACTCGGAATACGACGATTCCAGTCATGAATGAAAGATCACTAAAGGACCTTTCAGATAACTAAAAATCGACCCAATCCGACAACAAACGATGGAGTTATGTGCATCTCCGTTGGATCGCGCAATTTGGAAAGATTTACACTCCATATTGAAAAAAGACAATAGAAGACTACCAACATGATTTTAGGATATCGAACGGTCTCTGAATTAGGCAATTTTGTTCTTAAGTGGAAGCTTGTCAATCTACCATTCCAACGACCTCAAAATAGTCTGAATTCAACCTCTGAAGAGAGATTTAGGAGCGTTACTATAGGATAAGGAGATGAAGGAAAAATGCAGGATCGACGACTGCGATCCCATTTATGGATGCCCCAATGGTCTCGAATACGACGATTCCAATCAGGAATGAAAGAGCACTAAAGGACCTATCAGATGACTAAAAATTGACCCAATCCGACATAAAACGATGGAGTTATGAGCATCTCCCTTGGATCACTCGATTTAGAAAGATTTACACTCCATATTAAAAAAGATGATCGAAGAGTACTAACAGGCTTTTAGGATATCGAACGGTCTTTGAATTAGGCAATTCCGTTCTCATCTAGAAGCTTGTCATGTTACCATTCCAACGACCTCAAACAGACTTAATTCGACCTCTGAAGAGAGAGTTATGAGGGTTACTATAGGACAAAGAGATGAAGGAAAAATTCAGGACCGACGACTGTGTTTTCACTTATGGTTACCCAAATGGTCTCGAATATGACGATTCCAGTTAGGAATGAAAGAGCACTAAAAGACCTTTTAGATGACTAAAAATCGACCTAATTCGACATCAAACGATGAAGTTATTATGAGCATCTCCATTGGATCGCGCGATTTGGAATAATTTACAGACCATATTGAAAAAAGACGATCGAAGACTGCCAACATGCTTTTAGGATATGGAACGGTCTCTGAATTAGGCAATTCTCTTTTCATCTGGAAGCATGTCATGTTACCTTTCCAGCGACCTCAAAATAGTCTGAATTCGACCTCTGAATAGAGAGTTATGAGGGTTACTATAGGACAAGGGAGATGAAGGAAAATTCAGGACCGACGACCGCGATCCCATTTATGGATGCCCAAATGGACTCGGAATACGACGATTCCAGTCATGAATGAAAGATCACTAAAGGACCTTTCAGATAACTAAAAATCGACCCAATCCGACAACAAACGATGGAGTTATGTGCATCTCCGTTGGATCGCGCAATTTGGAAAGATTTACACTCCATATTGAAAAAAGACAATAGAAGACTACCAACATGATTTTAGGATATCGAACGGTCTCTGAATTAGGCAATTTTGTTTCCTAACTGGAAGCTTGTCATCTACCATTCCAACGACCTCAAAATAGTCTGAATTCAACCTCTGAAGAGAGATTTTGAGCGTTACTATAGGATAAGGAGATGAAGGAAAAATGCAGGACCGACGACTGCGATCCCATTTATGGATGCCCCAATGGTCTCGGAATACGACGATTCCAATCAGGAATGAAAGAGCACTAAAGGACCTTTCAGATGACTAAAAATTGACCCAATCCGACATAAAACGATGGAGTTATGAGCATCTCCCTTGGATCACTCGATTTGAAAGATTTACACTCCATATTAAAAAAGATGATCGAAGAGTACTAACATGCTTTTAGGATATCGAACGGTCTTTGAATTAGGCAATTCCGTTCTCATCTAGAAGCTTGTCATGTTACCATTCCAACGACCTCAAACATACTTAATTCGACCTCTGAAGAGAGAGTTATGAGGGTTACTATAGGACAAGGAGATGAAGGAAAAATTCAGGACCGACGACTGTGTTTTCACTTATGGTTACCCAAATGGTCTCAGAATATGACGATTCCAGTCAGGAATGAAAGAGCACTAAAAGACCTTTTAGATGACTAAAAATCGACCTAATTCGACATCAAACGATGAAGTTATGAGCATCTCCATTGGATCGCGCGATTTGGAATAATTTACAGTCCATATTGAAAAAAGACGATCGAAGACTGCCAACATGCTTTTAGGATATGGAACGGTCTCCGAATTAGGCAATTCTCTTTTCATCTGGAAGCATGTCATGTTACCTTTCCAGCGACCTCAAAATAGTCTGAATTCGACCTCTGAATAGAGAGTTATGAGGGTTACTATAGGACAAGGGAGATGAAGGAAAAATTCAGGACCGACGACTGCGATCCCATTTATGGATGCCCAAATGGACTCGGAATACGACGATTCCAGTCATGAATGAAAGATCACTAAAGGACCTTTCAGATAACTAAAAATCGACCCAATCCGACAACAAACGATGGAGTTATGTGCATCTCCGTTGGATCGCGTAATTTGGAAAGATTTACACTCCATATTGAAAAAAGACAATAGAAGACTACCAACATGATTTTAGGATATCGAACGGTCTCTGAATTAGGAAATTTTGTTCCTAACTGGAAGCTTGTCAATCTACCATTCCAACGACCTCAAAATAGTCTGAATTCAACCTCTGAAGAGAGATTTAGGAGCGTTACTATAGGATAAGGAGATGAAGGAAAAATGCAGGACCGACGACTGCGATCCCATTTATGGATGCCCCAATGGTCTCGGAATACGACGATTCCAATCAGGAATGAAAGAGCACTAAAGGACCTATCAGATGACTAAAAATTGACCCAATCCGACATAAAACGATGGAGTTATGAGCATCTCCCTTGGATCACTCGATTTAGAAAGATTTACACTCCATATTAAAAAAGATGATCGAAGAGTACTAATAGGCTTTTAGGATATCGAACGGTCTTGAATTAGGCAATTCCGTTCTCATCTAGAAGCTTGTCATGTTACCATTCCAACGACCTCAAACAGACTTAATTCGACCTCTGAAGAGAGAGTTATGAGGGTTACTATAGGACAAGGAGATGAAGGAAAAATTCAGGACCGACGACTGCGTTCCCACTTATGGTTGCCCAAATGGTCTCGGAATACGACGATTCCAATCAGGAATGAAAGAGCACTAAAGACCTTTTAGATGACTAAAAATCGACCCATTTTGACATCAAACGATGAAGTTATGAGCATCTCCGTTGGATTGCGCGATTTGGAATAATTTACACTCCATATTGAAAAAAGACGATCGAAGACTGCCAACATGCTTTTAGGATAGCGAACGGTCTCCGAATTACGCAATTCTCTTTTCATCTGGAAGCATGTCATGTTACCTTCCAGCGACCTCAAAATAGTCTGAATTCGACCTCTGAATAGAGAGTTATGAGGGTTACTATAGGACAAGGAGATGAAGGAAAAATTCAGGACCGACGACTGCGATCCCACTTATGGATGCCCAAATGGACTCGGAATATGACGATTCCAATCATGAATGAAAGATCACTAAAGGACCTTTCAGATAACTAAAAATCGACCCAATCCGACAACAAACGATGGAGTTATGTGCATCTCCCTTGGATCACTCGATTTTGAAAGATTTACACTCCATATTGAAAAAGATGATCGAAGAGTACCGACGTCCTTTTAGGATATCGAACGGTCTTTGAATTAGGCACTTCCGTTCTCATCTAGAAGCTTGTCATGTTACCATTCCAACGACCTCAAGACAGACTTAATTCGACCTCTGAAGAGAGAGTTATGAGGGTTACTATAGGACAAGGAGATGAAGGAAAAATTCAGGACCGACGACTGTGTTTTCCACTTATGGTTATCCAAATGGTCCAAGAATATGACGATTCCAGTCAGGAATTTAAGAGCACTAAAAGACCTTTTAGATGACTAAAAATTGACCTAATTCGACATCAAACGATGAAGTTATGAGCATCTCCATGGGATCGCGCGATTTGGAATAATTTACATCCATATTGAAAAAAGACGATCGAAGACTGCCAACATGCTTTTAGGATATGGAACGGTCTCCGAATTAGGCAATTCTCTTTCATCTGGAAGCATGTCAAGTAACCTTTCCAGCGACCTCAAAATAGTCTGAATTCGACCTCTGAATAGAGAGTTATGAGGGTTACTATAGGACAAGGGAGATGAAGGAAAAATTCAGGACCGACGACCGCGATCCCATTTATGGATGCCCAAATGGACTCGGAATACGACGATTCCAGTCATGAATGAAAGATCACTAAAGGACCTTTCAGATAACTAAAATCGACCCAATCCGACAACAAACGATGGAGTTATGTGCATCTCCGTTGGATCGCGCAATTTGGAAAGATTTACACTCCATATTGAAAAAAGACAATAGAAGACTACCAACATGATTTTAGGATATCGAACGGTCTCTGAATTAGGCAATTTTGTTCTTAAGTGGAAGCTTGTCAATCTACCATTCCAACGACCTCAAAATAGTCTGAATTCAACCTCTGAAGAGAGATTTAGGAGCGTTACTATAGGATAAGGAGATGAAGGAAAAATGCAGGATCGACGACTGCGATCCCATTTATGGATGCCCCAATGGTCTCGAAATACGACGATTCCAATCAGGAATGAAAGAGCACTAAAGGACCTATCAGATGACTAAAAATTGACCCAATCCGACATAAAACGATGGAGTTATGAGCATCTCCCTTGGATCACTCGATTTAGAAAGATTTACACTCCATATTAAAAAAGATGATCGAAGAGTACTAACAGGCTTTTAGGATATCGAACGGTCTTTGAATTAGGCAATTCCGTTCTCATCTAGAAGCTTGTCATGTTACCATTCCAACGACCTCAAGACAGACTTAATTCGACCTCTGAAGAGAGAGTTATGAGGGTTACTATAGGACAAGAGATGAAGGAAAAATTCAGGACCGACGACTGTGTTTTCACTTATGGTTACCCAAATGGTCTCAGAATATGACGATTCCAGTAGGAATGAAAGAGCACTAAAAGACCTTTTAGATGACTAAAAATCGACCTAATTCGACATCAAACGATGAAGTTATTATGAGCATCTCCATTGGATCGCGCGATTTGGAATAATTTACAGACCATATTGAAAAAAGACGATCGAAGACTGCCAACATGCTTTTAGGATATGGAACGGTCTCTGAATTAGGCAATTCTCTTTTCATCTGGAAGCATGTCATGTTACCTTTCCAGCGACCTCAAAATAGTCTGAATTCGACCTCTGAATAGAGAGTTATGAGGGTTACTATAGGACAAGGGAGATGAAGGAAAATTCAGGACCGACGACCGCGATCCCATTTATGGATGCCCAAATGGACTCGGAATACGACGATTCCAGTCATGAATGAAAGATCACTAAAGGACCTTTCAGATAACTAAAAATCGACCCAATCCGACAACAAACGATGGAGTTATGTGCATCTCCGTTGGATCGCGCAATTTGGAAAGATTTACACTCCATATTGAAAAAAGACAATAGAAGACTACCAACATGATTTTAGGATATCGAACGGTCTCTGAATTAGGCAATTTTGTTCTTAAGTGGAAGCTTGTCAAGCTACCATTCCAACGACCTCAAAATAGTCTGAATTCAACCTCTGAAGAGAGATTTAGGAGCGTTACTATAGGATACGGAGATGAATGAAAAATGACGGACCGACGACCGCGATCCCATTTATGGATGCTCTAATGGTCTCAAAAAATGACGATTCCAATCAGGAATGAAAGAGCACTAAAGGACCTATCAGATGACTAAAATTGACCCAATCCGACATAAAACGTTGGAGTTAAGAGATTTCCCTTGGATCGCTCGATTTAGAAAGATTTACACTCCATATTAAAAAAGATGATCGAAGAGTACTAACAGGCTTTTAGGATATCGAACGGTCTTTGAATTAGGCAATTCCGTTCTCATCTAGAAGCTTGTCATGTTACCATTCCAACGACCTCAAGACAGACTTAATTCGACCTCTGAAGAGAGAGTTATGAGGGTTACTATAGGACAAAGAGATGAAGGAAAAATTCAGGACCGACGACTGTGTTTTCACTTATGGTTACCCAAATGGTCTCAGAATATGACGATTCCAGTTAGGAATGAAAGAGCACTAAAAGACCTTTTAGATGACTAAAAATCGACCTAATTCGACATCAAACGATGAAGTTATTATGAGCATCTCCATTGGATCGCGCGATTTGGAATAATTTACAGACCATATTGAAAAAAGACGATCGAAGACTGCCAACATGCTTTTAGGATATGGAACGGTCTCTGAATTAGGCAATTCTGTTTTCATCTGGAAGCATGTCATGTTACCTTTCCAGCGACCTCAAAATAGTCTGAATTCGACCTCTGAATAGAGAGTTATGAGGGTTACTATAGGACAAGGGAGATGAAGGAAAAATTCAGGACCGACGACCGCGATCCCATTTATGGATGCCCAAATGGACTCGGAATACGACGATTCCAGTCAGGAATGAAAGATCACTAAAGGACCTTTCAGATGACTAAAAATTGACCCAATCCGACATAAAACGATGGAGTTATGAGCATCTCCGTTGGATCACTCGATTTTGAAAGATTTACACTCCATATTGAAAAAAGATGATCGAAGAGTACCAACATCCTTTTAGGATATTGAACGGTCTTTGAATTAGGCACTTCTCATCTAGAAGCTTGTCATGTTACCATTCCAACGACCTCAAGACAGACTTAATTCGACCTCTGAAGAGAGAGTTATGAGGGTTACTATAGTACAAGGAGATGAAGGAAAAATTCAGGACCGACGACTGTGTTTTCACGTATTGTTACCCAAATGGTCTCAGAATATGATGATTCCAGTCAGGAATGAAAGAGCACTAAAGGTCCTTTCAGATAACTAAAAATCGACCAATCCGACAACAAACGATGGAGTTATGTGCATCTCCGTTGGATCACGCAATTTGGAAAGATTTACACTCCATATTGAAAAAAGACAATAGAAGACTACCAACATGATTTTAGGATATCGAACGGTCTCTGAATTAGGAAATTTTGTTCCTAACTGGAAGCTTGTCAATCTACCATTCCAACGACCTCAAAATAGTCTGAATTCAACCTCTGAAGAGAGATTTAGGAGCGTTACTATAGGATAAGGAGATGAAGGAAAAATGCAGGACCGACGACTGCGATCCCATTTATGGATGCCCAATGGTCTCGGAATACGACGATTCCAATCAGAATGAAAGAGCACTAAAGGACCTATCACATGACTAAAAATTGACCCAATCCGACATAAAACGATGGAGTTATGAGCATCTCCCTTGGATCACTCGATTTAGAAAGATTTACACTCCATATTAAAAAAGATGATCGAAGAGTACTAATAGGCTTTTAGGATATCGAACGATCTTTGAATTAGGCAATTCCGTTCTCATCTAGAAGCTTGTCATGTTACCATTCCAACGACCTCAAAACAGACTTAATTCGACCTCTGAAGAGAGAGTTATGAGGGTTACTATAGGACAAGGAGATGAAGGAAAAATTCAGGACCGACGACTGCGTTCCCACTTATGGTTGCCCAAATGGTCTCGGAATACGACGATTCCAATCAGGAATGAAAGAGCACTAAAAGACCTTTTAGATGACTAAAAATCGACCCATTTTGACATCAAACGATGAAGTTATGAGCATCTCCGTTGGATTGCGCGATTTGGAATAATTTACACTCCATATTGAAAAAAGACGATCGAAGACTGCCAACATGCTTTTAGGATAGCGAACGGTCTCCGAATTACGCAATTCTCTTTTCATCTGGAAGCATGTCATGTTACCTTTCCAGCGACCTCAAAATAGTCTGAATTCGACCTCTGAATAGAGAGTTATGAGGGTTACTATAGGACAAGGGAGATGAAGGAAAAATTCAGGACCGACGACTGCGATCCCACTTATGGATGCCCAAATGGACTCGGAATATGACGATTCCAATCATGAATGAAAGATCACTAAAGGACCTTTCAGATAACTAAAAATCGACCCAATCCGACAACAAACGATGGAGTTATGTGCATCTCCCTTGGATCACTCGATTTTGAAAGATTTACACTCCATATTGAAAAAAGATGATCGAAGAGTACCGACGTCCTTTTAGGATATCGAACGGTCTTTGAATTAGGCACTTCCGTTCTCATCTAGAAGCTTGTCACGTTACCATTCCAACGACCTCAAGACAGACTTAATTCGACCTCTGAAGAGAGAGTTATGCGGGTTACTATAGGACAAGGAGATGAAGGAAAAATTCAGGACCGACGACTGTGTTTTCACTTATGGTTATCCAAATGGTCCAAGAATATGACGATTCCAGTCAGGAATTTAAGAGCACTAAAAGACCTTTTAGATGACTAAAAATTGACCTAATTCGACATCAAACGATGAAGTTATGAGCATCTCCATGGGATCGCGCGATTTGGAATAATTTACAATCCATATTGAAAAAAGACGATCGAAGACTGCCAACATGCTTTTAGGATATGGAACGGTCTCCGAATTTGGTAATTCTCTTTTCATCTGGAAGCATGTTAAGTAACCTTTCCAGCAACCTCAAAATAGTCTGAATTCGACCTCTGAATAAAGAGTTATGAGGGTTACTATAGGACAAGGGAGATGAAGGAAAATTCAGGACCGACGACCGCGATCCCATTTATGGATGCCCAAATGGACTCGGAATACGACGATTCCAGTCATGAATGAAAGATCACTAAAGGACCTTTCAGATAACTAAAAATCGACCCAATCCGACAACAAACGATGGAGTTATGTGCATCTCCGTTGGATCGCGCAATTTGGAAAGATTTACACTCCATATTGAAAAAAGACAATAGAAGACTACCAACATGATTTTAGGATATCGAACGGTCTCTGAATTAGGCAATTTTGTTCTTAAGTGGAAGCTTGTCAATCTACCACCATCCAACGACCTCAAAATAGTCTGAATTCACCTCTGAAGAGAGATTTAGGAGCGTTACTATAGGATAAGGAGATGAAGGAAAAATGCAGGATCGACGACTGCGATCCCATTTATGGATGCCCCAATGGTCTCGAAATACGACGATTCCAATCAGGAATGAAAGAGCACTAAAGGACCTATCAGATGACTAAAAATTGACCCAATCCGACATAAACGATGGAGTTATGAGCATCTCCCTTGGATCACTCGATTTAGAAAGATTTACACTCCATATTAAAAAAGATGATCGAAGAGTACTAACAGGCTTTTAGGATATCGAACGGTCTTTGAATTAGGCAATTCCGTTCTCATCTAGAAGCTTGTCATGTTACCACCATTCCAACGACCTCAAGACAGACTTAATTCGACCTCTGAAGAGAGAGTTATGAGGGTTACTATAGGACAAAGAGATGAAGGAAAATTCAGGACCGACGACTGTGTTTTCACTTATGGTTACCCAAATGGTCTCAGAATATGACGATTCCAGTTAGGAATGAAAGAGCACTAAAAGACCTTTTAGATGACTAAAAATCGACCTAATTCGACATCAAACGATGAAGTTATTATGAGCATCTCCATTGGATCGCGCGATTTGGAATAATTTACAGACCATATTGAAAAAAGACGATCGAAGACTGCCAACATGCTTTTAGGATATGGAACGGTCTCTGAATTAGGCAATTCTCTTTTCATCTGGAAGCATGTCATGTTACCTTTCCAGCGACCTCAAAATAGTCTGAATTCGACCTCTGAATAGAGAGTTATGAGGGTTACTATAGGACAAGGGAGATGAAGGAAAAATTCAGGACCGACGACCGCGATCCCATTTATGGATGCCCAAATGGACTCGGAATACGACGATTCCAGTCATGAATGAAAGATCACTAAAGGACCTTTCAGATAACTAAAAATCGACCCAATCCGACAACAAACGATGGAGTTATGTGCATCTCCGTTGGATCGCGCAATTTGGAAAGATTTACACTCCATATTGAAAAAAGACAATAGAAGACTACCAACATGATTTTAGGATATCGAACGGTCTCTGAATTAGGCAATTTTGTTCTTAAGTGGAAGCTTGTCAATCTACCATTCCAACGACCTCAAAATAGTCTGAATTCAACTCTGAAGAGAGATTTAGGAGCGTTACTATAGGATAGGAGATGAAGGAAAAATGCAGGATCGACGACTGCGATCCCATTTATGGATGCCCCAATGGTCTCGAATACGACGATTCCAATCAGGAATGAAAGAGCACTAAAGGACCTATCAGATGACTAAAAATTGACCCAATCCGACATAAAACGATGGAGTTATGAGCATCTCCCTTGGATCACTCGATTTAGAAAGATTTACACTCCATATTAAAAAAGATGATCGAAGAGTACTAACAGGCTTTTAGGATATCGAACGGTCTTTGAATTAGGCAATTCCGTTCTCATCTAGAAGCTTGTCATGTTACCATTCCAACGACCTCAAAGACTTAATTCGACCTCTGAAGAGAGAGTTATGAGGGTTACTATAGGACAAAGAGATGAAGGAAAAATTCAGGACCGACGACTGTGTTTTCACTTATGGTTACCCAAATGGTCTCAGATATGACGATTCCAGTTAGGAATGAAAGAGCACTAAAAGACCTTTTAGATGACTAAAAATCGACCTAATTCGACATCAAACGATGAAGTTATTATGAGCATCTCCATTGGATCGCGCGATTTGGAATAATTTACAGACCATATTGAAAAAAGACGATCGAAGACTGCCAACATGCTTTTAGGATATGGAACGGTCTCTGAATTAGGCAATTCTCTTTTCATCTGGAAGCATGTCATGTTACCTTTCCAGCGACCTCAAAATAGTCTGAATTCGACCTCTGAATAGAGAGTTATGAGGGTTACTATAGGACAAGGGAGATGAAGGAAAAATTCAGGACCGACGACCGCGATCCCATTTATGGATGCCCAAATGGACTCGGAATACGACGATTCCAGTCAGGAATGAAAGATCACTAAAGGACCTTTCAGATGACTAAAAATTGACCCAATCCGACATAAAACGATGGAGTTATGAGCATCTCCGTTGGATCACTCGATTTTGAAAGATTTACACTCCATATTGAAAAAAGATGATCGAAGAGTACCAACATCCTTTTAGGATATTGAACGGTCTTTGAATTAGGCACTTCTCATCTAGAAGCTTGTCATGTTACCATTCCAACGACCTCAAGACAGACTTAATTCGACCTCTGAAGAGAGAGTTATGAGGGTTACTATAGTACAAGGAGATGAAGGAAAAATTCAGGACCGACGACTGTTTTTCACGTATTGTTACCAAATGGTCTCAAATATGATGATTCCAGTCAGGAATGAAAGAGCACTAAAGGTCCTTTCAGATAACTAAAAATCGACCAATCCGACAACAAACGATGGAGTTATGTGCATCTCCGTTGGATCACGCAATTGGAAAGATTTACACTCCATATTGAAAAAAGACAATAGAAGACTACCAACATGATTTTAGGATATCGAACGGTCTCTGAATTAGGCATTTTGTTCCTAACTGGAAGCTTGTCAATCTACCATTCCAACGACCTCAAAATAGTCTGAATTCAACCTCTGAAGAGAGATTTAGAGCGTAACTATAGGATAAGGAGATGAAGGAAAAATGCAGGACCGACGACTGCGATCCCATTTATGGATGCCCCAATGGTCTCGGAATACGACGATTCCAATCAGGAATGAAAGAGCACTAAAGGACCTATCAGATGACTAAAAATTGACCCAATCCGACATAAAACGATGGAGTTATGAGCATCTCCCTTGGATCACTCGATTTAGAAAGATTTACACTCCATATTAAAAAAGATGATCGAAGAGTACTAACAGGCTTTTAGGATATCGAACGGTCTTTGAATTAGGCAATTCCGTTCTCATCTAGAAGCTTGTCATGTTACCATTCCAACGACCTCAAAACAGACTTAATTCGACCTCTGAAGAGAGAGTTATGAGGGTTACTATAGGACAAGGAGATGAAGGAAAAATTCAGGACCGACGACTGCGTTCCCACTTATGTTGCCCAAATGGTCTCGGAATACGACGATTCCAATCAGGAATGAAAGAGCACTAAAAGACTTTTAGATGACTAAAATCGACCCATTTTGACATCAAACGATGAAGTTATGAGCATCTCCGTTGGATTGCGCGATTTGGAATAATTTACACTCCATATTGAAAAAAGACGATCGAAGACTGCCAACATGCTTTTAGGATATCGAACGGTCTCTGAATTAGGCAATTCTCTTTTCATCTGGAAGCATGTCATGTTACCTTTCCAGCGACCTCAAAATAGTCTGAATTCGACCTCTGAATAGAGAGTTATGAGGGTTACTATAGGACAAGGGAGATGAAGGAAAAATTCAGGACCGACGACTGCGATCCCACTTATGGATGCCCAATGGACTCGGAATATGACGATTCCAATCATGAATGAAAGATCACTAAAGGACCTTTCAGATAACTAAAAATCGACCCAATCCGACAACAAACGATGGAGTTATGTGCATCTCCTTGGATCACTCGATTTTGAAAGATTTACACTCCATATTGAAAAAAGATGATCGAAGAGTACCAACGTCCTTTTAGGATATCGAACGGTCTTTGAATTAGGCATTCCGTTCTCATCTAGAAGCTTGTCATGTTACCATTCCAACCAACGACCTCAAGACAGACTTAATTCGACCTCTGAAGAGAGAGTTATGAGGGTTACTATAGGACAAGGAGATGAAGGAAAAATTCAGGACCGACGACTGTGTTTTCCACTTATGGTTATCCCAATGGTCCAGAATATGACGATTCCAGTCAGGAATGAAGAGCACTAAAAGACCTTTTAGATGACTAAAAATCGACCTAATTCGACATCAAACGATGAAGTTATGAGCATCTCCATTGGATCGCGCGATTTGGAATAATTTACAATCCATATTGAAAAAGACGATCGAAGACTGCCAACATGCTTTTAGGATATGGAACGGTCTCCGAATTAGGCAATTCTCTTTTCATCTGGAAGCATGTCAAGTAACCTTTCCAGCACCTCAAAATAGTCTGAATTCGACCTCTGAATAGAGAGTTATGAGGGTTACTATAGGACAAGGGAGATGAAGGAAAATTCAGGACCGACGACCGCGATCCCATTTATGGATGCCCAAATGGACTCGGAATACGACGATTCCAGTCATGAATGAAAGATCACTAAAGGACCTTTCAGATAACTAAAAATCGACCCAATCCGACAACAAACGATGGAGTTATGTGCATCTCCGTTGGATCGCGCAATTTGGAAAGATTTACACTCCATATTGAAAAAGACAATAGAAGACTACCAACATGATTTTAGGATATCGAACGGTCTCTGAATTAGGCAATTTTGTTCTTAAGTGGAAGCTTGTCAATCTACCATTCCAACGACCTCAAAATAGTCTGAATTCAACCTCTGAAGAGAGATTTAGGAGCGTTACTATAGGATAAGGAGATGAAGGAAAAATGCAGGATCGACGACTGCGATCCCATTTATGGATGCCCCAATGGTCTCGAAATACGACGATTCCAATCAGGAATGAAAGAGCACTAAAGGACCTATCAGATGACTAAAAATTGACCCAATCCGACATAAAACGATGGAGTTATGAGCATCTCCCTTGGATCACTCGATTTAGAAAGATTTACACTCCATATTAAAAAAGATGATCGAAGAGTACTAACAGGCTTTTAGGATATCGAACGGTCTTTGAATTAGGCAATTCCGTTCTCATCTAGAAGCTTGTCATGTTACCATTCCAACGACCTCAAGACAGACTTAATTCGACCTCTGAAGAGAGAGTTATGAGGGTTACTATAGGACAAAGAGATGAAGGAAAAATTCAGGACCGACGACTGTGTTTTCACTTATGGTTGCCCAAATGGTCTCAGAATATGACGATTCCAGTTAGGAATGAAAGAGCACTAAAAGACCTTTTAGATGACTAAAAATCGACCTAATTCGACATCAAACGATGAAGTTATTATGAGCATCTCCATTGGATCGCGCGATTTGGAATAATTTACAGACCATATTGAAAAAAGACGATCGAAGACTGCCAACATGCTTTTAGGATATGAACGGTCTCTGAATTAGGCAATTCTCTTTTCATCTGGAAGCTGTCATGTTACCTTTCCATACCTTTCCAGCGACCTCAAAATAGTCTGAATTCGACCTCTGAATAGAGAGTTATGAGGGTTACTATAGGACAAGGGAGATGAAGGAAAAATTCAGGACCGACGACCGCGATCCCATTTATGGATGCCCAAATGGACTCGGAATACGACGATTCCAGTCATGAATGAAAGATCACTAAAGGACCTTTCAGATAACTAAAAATCGACCCAATCCGACATCAAACGATGGAGTTATGTGCATCTCCATTGGATCGCGCAATTTGGAAAGATTTACACTCCTTATTGAAAAAAGACAATAAAAGACTACCAACATGATTTTAGGATATCGAACGGTCTCTGAATTAGGCAATTTTGTTCCTAACTGGAAGCTTGTCAATCTACCATTCCAACGACCTCAAAATAGTCTGAATTCAACCTCTGAAGAGAGATTTAGGAGCGTTACTATAGGATAAGGAGATGAAGGAAAAATGCAGGATCGACGACTGCGATCCCATTTATGGATGCCCCAATGGTCTCGGAATACGACGATTCCAATCAGGAATGAAAGAGCACTAAAGGACCTATCAGATGACTAAAAATTGACCCAATCCGACTAAAACGATGGAGTTATGAGCATCTCCTTGGATCACTCGATTTAGAAAGATTTACACTCCATATTAAAAAAGATGATCGAAGAGTACTAACAGGCTTTTAGGATATCGAACGGTCTTTGAATTAGGCAATTCCGTTCTCATCTAGAAGCTTGTCATGTTACCATTCCAACGACCTCAAGACAGACTTAATTCGACCTCTGAAGAGAGAGTTATGAGGGTTACTATAGGACAAAGAGATGAAGGAAAAATCAGGACCGACGACTGTGTTTTCACTTATGGTTACCCAAATGGTCTCAGAATATGACGATTCCAGTTAGGAATGAAAGAGCACTAAAAGATCTTTTAGATGACTAAAAATCGACCAATTTGACATCAAACGATGAGTTATGAGCATCTCCATTGGATCGCGCGATTTGAAATAATTTACATCCATATTGAAAAAAGACGATCGAAGACTGCCAACATGCTTTTAAGATATGGAATGGTCTCTGAATTAGGCAATTCTCTTTTCATCTGGAAGCATGTCATGTTACCTTTCCAGCGACCTCAAAATAGTCTGAATTCGACCTCTGAATAGAGAGTTATGAGGGTTACTATAGGACAAGGGAGATGAAGGAAAAATTCAGGACCGACGACCGCGATCCCATTTATGGATGCCCAAATGGACTCGGAATACGACGATTCCAGTTAGGAATGAAAGATCACTAAAGGACCTTTCAGATGACTAAAAATTGACCCAATCCGACATAAAACGATGGAGTTATGAGCATCTCCGTTGGATCACTCGATTTTGAAAGATTTACACTCCATATTGAAAAAAGATGATCGAAGAGTACCAACATCTTTTAGGATATGAACGGTCTTTGAATTAGGCACTTCTCATCTAGAAGCTTGTCATGTTACCATTCCAACGACCTCAAGACAGACTTAATTCGACCTCTGAAGAGAGAGTTATGAGGGTTACTATAGGACAAGGAGATGAAGGAAAAATTCAGGACCGACGACTGCGTTTCCCACTTATTGTTACCCAAATGGTCTCAGAATATGACGATTCCAGTCAGGAATGAAAGAGCACTAAAGGACCTTTCAGATAACTAAAAATCGACCCAATCCGACAACAAACGATGGAGTTATGTGCATCTCCGTTGGATCACGCAATTTGGAAAGATTTACACTCCATATTGAAAAAAGACAATAGAAGACTACCAATGACAGGATATCGAACGGTCTCTGAATTAGGCAATTTTGTTCCTAACTGGAAGCTTGTCAGTCTACCATTCCAACGACCTCAAAATAGTCTGAATTCAACCTCTGAAGAGAGATTTAGGAGCGTTACTATAGGATAAGGAGATGAAGGAAAAATGCAGGACCGACGACTGCGATCCCATTTATGGATGCCCCAATGGTCTCGGAATACGACGATTCCAATCAAGAATGAAAGAGCACTAAAGCACCTATTAGATGACTAAAAATTGACCCAATCCGACATAAAATGATGGAGTTATGAGCATCTCCCTTGGATCACTCGATTTAGAAAGATTTACACTCCATATTAAAAAAGATGATCGAAGAGTACTAATAGGCTTTTAGGATATCGAACGGTCTTTGAATTAGGCAATTCCATTCTCATCTAGAAGCTTGTCATGTTACCATTCCAACGACCTCAAAACAGACTTAATTCGACCTTTGAAGAGAGAGTTATGAGTGTTACTATAGGACAAGGAGATGAAGGAAAAATTCAGGACCGACGACTGCGATCCAACTTATGGTTGCCCAAATGGTCTCGGAATACGACGATTCCAGTCAGGAATGAAAGAGCACTAAAAGACCTTTTAGATGACTAAAAATAACCCATTTGACATCAAACGATGAAGTTATGAGCATCTCCGTTGGATGCGCGATTTGGAATAATTTACACTCCATATTGAAAAAAGACGATCGAAGACTGCCAACATGCTTTTAGGATATCGAACGGTCTCCGAATTACGCAATTCTCTTTTCATCTGGAAGCATGTCATGTTACCTTTCCAGCGACCTCAAAATAGTCTGAATTCGACCTCTGAATAGAGAGTTATGAGGGTTACTATAGGACAAGGGAGATGAAGGAAAAATTCAGGACCGACGACTGCGATCCCACTTATGGATGCCCAAATGGACTCGGAATACGACGATTCCAGTCATGAATGAAAGATCACTAAAGGACCTTTCAGATAACTAAAAATCGACCCAATCCGACAACAAACGATGGAGTTATGTGCATCTCCGTTGGATCGTGCAATTTGGAAAGATTTACACTCCATATTGAAGAAAGACAATAGAAGACTACCAACATGATTTTAGGATATCGAACAGTCTCTGAATTAGGCAATTTCGTTCCTATCTGGAAGCTTGTCAAGCTACCATTCCAATGACCTCAAAATAGTCTGAATTCAACCTCTGATGAGAGATTTATGAGCCTTACTATAGGACAAGGAGATGAAGGAAAAATGCAGGACCGACGACTGCGATCCCATTTATGGATGCCCCAATGGTCTCGAAATACGACGATTCCAGTCAGGAATGAAAGAGCACTAAAGGACCTTCAGATGACTAAAAATTGACCCAATCCGACATAAAACGATGGAGTTATGAGCATCTCCGTTGGATCACTCGATTTTGAAAGATTTACACTCCATATTGAAAAAAGATGATCGAAGAGTACAACATGCTTTTAGGATATCGAACGGTCTTTGAATTAGGCAATTCCGTTCTCATCTAGAAGCTTGTCATGTTACCATTCCAACGACCTCAAGACAGACTTAATTCGACCTCTGAAGAGAGAGTTATGAGGGTTACTATAGGACAAGGAGATGAAGGAAAAATTCAGGACCGACGACTGTGTTTTCACTTATGGTTATCCCAAATGGTCCAGAATATGACGATTCCAGTCAGGAATAAGAGCACTAAAAGACCTTTTAGATGACTAAAAATCGACCTAATTCGACATCAAACGATGAAGTTATGAGCATCTCCATTGGATCGCGCGATTTGAAATAATTTACAATCCATATTGAAAAAAGACGATCGAAGACTGCCAACATGCTTTTAGGATATGGAACGGTCTCGAATTAGGCAATTCTCTTTTCATCTGGAAGCATGTCAGTTACCTTTCCAGCGACCTCAAAATAGTCTGAATTCGACCTCTGAATAGAGAGTTATGAGGGTTACTATAGGACAAGGGAGATGAAGGAAAAATTCAGGACCGACGACCGCGATCCCATTTATGGATGCCCAAATGGACTCGGAATACGACGATTCCAGTCATGAATGAAAGATCACTAAAGGACCTTTCAGATAACTAAAAATCGACCCAATCCGACAACAAACGATGGAGTTATGTGCATCTCCGTTGGATCGCGCAATTTGGAAAGATTTACACTCCATATTGAAAAAAGACAATAGAAGACTACCAACATGATTTTAGGATATCGAACGGTCTCTGAATTAGGCAATTTTGTTCCTAACTGGAAGCTTGTCAATCTACCATTCCAACGACCTCAAAATAGTCTGAATTCAACCTCTGAAGAGAGATTTATGAGCGTTACTATAGGATAAGGAGATGAAGGAAAAATGCAGGATCGACGACTGCGATCCCATTTATGGATGCCCAAATGGTCTCAAAATACGACGATTCCAATCAGGAATGAAAGAGCACTAAAGGACCTATCAGATGACTAAAATTGACCCAATCCGACATAAACGATGAGAGTTATGAGCATCTCCCTTGGATCACTCGATTTAGAAAGATTTACACTCCATATTAAAAAAGATGATCGAAGAGTACTAACAGGCTTTTAGGATATCGAACGGTCTTTGAATTAGGCAATTCCGTTCTCATCTAGAAGCTTGTCATGTTACCATTCCAACGACCTCAAGACAGACTTAATTCGACCTCTGAAGAGAGAGTTATGAGGGTTACTATAGGACAAAGAGATGAAGGAAAAATTCAGGACCGACGACTGTGTTTTCACTTATGGTTACCCAAATGGTCTCAGAATATGACGATTCCAGTTAGGAATGAAAGAGCACTAAAAGATCTTTTAGATGACTAAAAATCGACCTAATTCGACATCAAACGATGAAGTTATGAGCATCTCCATTGGATCGCGCGATTTGGAATAATTTACAGACCATATTGAAAAAAGACGATCGATGACTGCCAACATGCTTTTAGGATATGGAACGGTCTCTGAATTAGGCAATTCTCTTTTCATCTGGAAGCATGTCATGTTACCTTTCCAGCGACCTCAAAATAGTCTGAATTCGACCTCTGAATAGAGAGTTATGAGGGTTACTATAGGACAAGGGAGATGAAGGAAAAATTCAGGACCGACGACCGCGATCCCATTTATGGATGCCCAAATGGACTCGGAATACGACGATTCCAGTCAGGAATGAAAGATCACTAAAGGACCTTTCAGATGACTAAAATTGACCCAATCCGACATAAAACGATGGAGTTATGAGCATCTCCGTTGGATCACTCGATTTGAAAGATTTACACTCCATATTGAAAAAAGATGATCGAAGAGTACCAACATCCTTTTAGGATATTGAACGGTCTTTGAATTAGGCACTTCTCATCTAGAAGCTTGTCATGTTACCATTCCAACGACCTCAAAACAGACTAATTCGACCTCTGAAGAGAGAGTTATGAGGGTTACTATAGTACAAGGAGATGAAGGAAAAATTCAGGACCGACGACTGTGTTTTCACGTATTGTTACCCAAATGGTCTCAGAATATGATGATTCCAGTCAGGAATGAAAGAGCACTAAAGGTCCTTTCAGATAACTAAAAATCGACCCAATCCGACAACAAACGATGGAGTTATGTGCATCTCCGTTGGATCACGCAATTTGGAAAGATTTACACTCCATATTGAAAAAAGACAATAGAAGACTACCAACATGATTTTAGGATATCGAACGGTCTCTGAATTAGGAAATTTTGTTCCTAACTGGAAGCTTGTCAATCTACCATTCCAACGACCTCAAAATAGTCTGAATTCAACCTCTGAAGAGAGATTTAGGGCGTTACTATAGGATAAGGAGATGAAGGAAAAATGCAGGACCGACGACTGTGATCCCATTTATGGATGCCCCAATGGTCTCGGAATACGACGATTCCAATCAGGAATGAAAGAGCACTAAAGGACCTATCATGACTAAAATTGACCCAATCCGACATAAAACGATGGAGTTATGAGCATCTCCTTGGATCACTCGATTTAGAAAGATTTACACTCCATATTAAAAAAGATGATCGAAGAGTACAATAGGCTTTTAGGATATCGAACGGTCTTTGAATTAGGCAATTCCGTTCTCATCTAGAAGCTTGTCATGTTACCATTCCAACGACCTCAAAACAGACTTAATTCGACCTCTGAAGAGAGAGTTATGAGGGTTACTATAGGACAAGGAGATGAAGGAAAATTCAGGACCGACGACTGCGTTCCCACTTATGGTTGCCCAAATGGTCTCGGAATACGACGATTCCATCAGGAATGAAAGAGCACTAAAAGACCTTTTAGATGACTAAAAATCGACCCATTTTGACATCAAACGATGAAGTTATGAGCATCTCCGTTGGATTGCGCGATTTGGAATAATTTACACTCCATATTGAAAAAAGACGATCGAAGACTACCAACATGCTTTTAGGATATCGAACGGTCTCCGAATTAGGCAATTCTCTTTTCATCTGGAAGCATGTCATGTTACCTTTCCAGCGACCTCAAAATAGTCTGAATTCGACCTCTGAATAGAGAGTTATGAGGGTTACTATAGGACAAGGGAGATGAAGGAAAAATTCAGGACCGACGACTGCGATCCCACTTATGGATGCCCAAATGGACTCGGAATATGACGATTCCAATCATGAATGAAAGATCACTAAAGGACCTTTCAGATAACTAAAAATCGACCCAATCCGACAACAAAACGATGGAGTTATGTGCATCTCCGTTGGATCACTCGATTTGAAAGATTTACACTCCATATTGAAAAAAGATGATCGAAGAGTACCGACGTCCTTTTAGGATATCGAACGGTCTTTGAATTAGGCACTTCCGTTCTCATCTAGAAGCTTGTCATGTTACCATTCCAACGACCTCAAGACAGACTTAATTCGACCTCTGAAGAGAGAGTTATGCGGGTTACTATAGGACAAGGAGATGAAGGAAAAATTCAGGACCGACGACTGTGTTTCACTTATGGTTATCCAATGGTCCAAGAATATGACGATTCCAGTCAGGAATTGAAAGAGCACTAAAAGACCTTTAGATGACTAAAAATTGACCTAATTCGACATCAAACGATGAAGTTATGAGCATCTCCATGATGGATCGCGCGATTTGGAATAATTTACATCCATATTGAAAAAGACGATCGAAGACTGCCAACATGCTTTTAGGATATGGAACGGTCTCTGAATTTGGCAATTTCTTTTCATCTGGAAGCATGTTAAGTAACCTTTCCAACAACCTCAAAATAGTCTGAATTCGACCTCTGAATAAAGAGTTATGAGGGTTACTATAGGACAAGGGAGATGAAGGAAAAATTCAGGACCGACGACCGCGATCCCATTTATGGATGCCCAAATGGACTCGGAATACGACGATTCCAGTCATGAATGAAAGATCACTAAAGGACCTTTCAGATAACTAAAAATCGACCCAATCCGACAACAAACGATGGAGTTATGTGCATCTCCGTTGGATCGCGCAATTTGGAAAGATTTACACTCCATATTGAAAAAAGACAATAGAAGACTACCAACATGATTTTAGGATATCGAACGGTCTCTGAATTAGGCAATTTTGTTCTTAAGTGGAAGCTTGTCAATCTACCATTCCAACGACCTCAAAATAGTCTGAATTCAACCTCTGAAGAGAGATTTAGGAGCGTTACTATAGGATAAGGAGATGAAGGAAAAAAGGCAGGATCGACGACTGCGATCCCATTTATGGATGCCCAATGGTCTCGAAATACGACGATTCCATCAGGAATGAAAGAGCACTAAAGGACCTATCAGATGACTAAAAATTGACCCAATCCGACATAAAACGATGGAGTTATGAGCATCTCCTTGGATCACTCGATTTAGAAAGATTTACACTCCATATTAAAAAAGATGATCGAAGAGTACTAACAGGCTTTTAGGATATCGAACGGTCTTTGAATTAGGCAATTCCGTTCTCATCTAGAAGCTTGTCATGTTACCATTCCAACGACCTCAAGACAGACTTAATTCGACCTCTGAAGAGAGAGTTATGAGGGTTACTATAGGACAAAGAGATGAAGGAAGGAAAAATTCAGGACCGACGACTGTGTTTTCACTTATGGTTACCCAAATGGTCTCAGAATATGACGATTCCAGTAGGAATGAAAGAGCACTAAAAGACCTTTTAGATGACTAAAAATCGACCTAATTCGACATCAAACGAGATGAAGTTATTATGAGCATCTCCATTGGATCGCGCGATTGGAATTTGGAATATTACAGATCATATTGAAAAAAGACGATCGAAGACTGCCAACATGCTTTTAGGATATGGAACGGTCTCTGAATTAGGCAATTCTCTTTTCATCTGGAAGCATGTCATGTTACCTTTCCAGCGACCTCAAAATAGTCTGAATTCGACCTCTGAATAGAGAGTTATGAGGGTTACTATAGGACAAGGGAGATGAAGGAAAAATTCAGGACCGACGACCGCGATCCCATTTATGGATGCCCAAATGGACTCGGAATACGACGATTCCAGTCAGGAATGAAAGATCACTAAAGGACCTTTCAGATGACTAAAAATTGACCCAATCCGACATAAAACGATGGAGTTATGAGCATCTCCGTTGGATCACTCGATTTTGAAAGATTTACACTCCATATTGAAAAAAGATGATCGAAGACTACCAACATCCTTTTAGGATATCGAACGGTCTTTGAATTAGGCATTTCATCTAGAAGCTTGTCATGTTACCATTCCAACGACCTCAAAATAGTCTAATTCGACCTCTGAAGAGAGAGTTATGAGGGTTACTATAGGACAAGGAGATGAAGGAAAAATTCAGGACCGACGACTGCGTTTCACGTTATGGTTGCCCAATGGTCTCAGAATACGACGATTCCAGTCAGGAATGAAAGAGCACTAAAGGACCTTTCAGATAACTAAAAATCGACCCAATCCGACAACAAACGATGGAGTTATGTGCATCTCCTTGGATCACGCAATTTGAAAGATTTACACTCCATATTGAAAAAAGAAATAGAAGACTACCAACATGATTTTAGGATATCGAACGGTCTCTGAATTAGGCAATTTGTTCCTATCTGGAAGCTTGTCAATCTACCATTCCAACGACCTCAAAACAGAATTAATTCGACTCTGAAGAGAGAGTTATGAGGGTTACTATAGGACAAGGAGATGAAGGAAAAATTCAGGACCGACGACTGCATTCCCACTTATGGTTGCCCAAATGGTCTCGGAATACGACGATTCCAGTCAGGAATGAAAGAGCACTAAAAGACCTTTTAGATGACTAAAAATTGACCCAATTCGATATCAAACGATGAAGTTATGAGCATCTCCGTTGGATCGCGCGATTTGGAATAATTTACACTCCATATTGAAAAAAGACGATCGAACACTGCTAACATGCTTTTAGGATATCGAACGGTCTCCGAATTAGGCAATTCTCTTTTCATCTGAAAGCATGTCATGTTACCTTTCTAGCGACCTCAAAATAGTCTGAATTCGACCTCTGAATAGAGAGTTATGAGGGTTACTATAGGACAAGGGAGATGAAGGAAAATTCAGGACCGACGACCGCGATCCCATTTATGGATGCCCAAATGGACTCGGAATACGACGATTCCAGTCATGAATGAAAGATCACTAAAGGACCTTTCAGATAACTAAAAATCGACCCAATCCGACAACAAACGATGGAGTTATGTGCATCTCCGTTGGATCGTGCAATTTGGAAAGATTTACACTCCATATTGAAAAAGACAAAGAAGACTACCAACATGATTTTAGGATATCGAACGGTCTCTGAATTAGGCAATTTCGTTCCTATCTGGAAGCTTGTCAAGTTACCATTCCAACGACCTCAAAATAGTCTGAATTCAACCTCTGAAGAGAGATTTATGAGCGTTACTATAGGACAAGGAGATGAAGGAAAAATTCAGGACCGACGACTGCGATCCCATTATGGATGCCCCAATGGTCTCGGAATACGACGATTCCAGTCAGGAATGAAAGAGCACTAAAGGACTTTCAGATGACTAAAAATCGACCCAATCCGACATAAAACGATGGAGTTATGTGCATCTCCGTTGGATCACTCGATTTGAAAGATTTACACTCCATATTGAAAAAGATGATCGAAGAGTACCAACATACTTTTAGGATATCGAACGGTCTCTTTGAATTAGGCAATTCCGTTCTCATCTAGAAGCTTGTCATGTTACCATTCCAACGACCTCAAAACAGACTTAATTCGACCTCTGAAGATAGAGTTATGAGGGTTACTATAGGACAAGGAGATGAAGGAAAAATTCAGGACCGACGACTGTGTTCCCACTTTTGGTTGCCCAAATGGTCTCAGAATACGACGATTCCAGTCAGGAATGAAAGAGCACTAAAAGACCTTTTAGATGACTAAAAATTGACCCAATTCGACATCAAACGATGAAGTTATGAGCATCTCCATTGGATCGCGCGATTTGGAATAATTTACACTCCATATTGAAAAAGACGATCGAAGACTGCCAACATGCTTTTAGGATATGGAACGGTCTCCGAATTAGGCAATTCTCTTTTCATCTGGAAGCATGTCAAGTTAACCTTTCCAGCGACCTCAAAATAGTCTGAATTCGACCTCTGAATAGAGAGTTATGAGGGTTACTATAGGACAAGGAGATGAAGGAAAAATTCAGGACCGACGACTGCGATCCCATTATGGATGCCCAAATGGACTCGGAATACGACGATTCCAGTCATGAATGAAAGATCACTAAAGGACCTTTCAGATAACTAAAAATCGACCCAATCCGACAACAAACGATGGAGTTATGTGCATCTCCGACTAACAACATGATTTAGGATATCGAACGGTCTCTGAATTAGGCAATTTGGTTCTTAAGTGGAAGCTTGTCAAGTACCATTCCAACGACCTCAAAATAGTCTGAATTCAACCTCTGAAGAGAGATTTAGGAGCGTTACGTATAGGATAAGGAGATGAAGGAAAAATGCAGGACCGACGACTGCGATCCCATTTATGGATGCCCCAATGGTCTCGAAATACGACGATTCCAATCAGGAATGAAAGAGCACTAAAGGACCTATCAGATGACTAAAAATTGACCCAATCCGACAAAAACGATGGAGTTATGAGCATCTCCTTGGATCACTCGATTTAGAAAGATTTACACTCCATATTAAAAAAGATGATCGAAGAGTACTAACATGCTTTTAGGATATCGAACGGTCTTTGAATTAGGCAATTCCGTTCTCATCTAGAAGCTTGTCATGTTACCATTCCAACGACCTCAAGACAGACTTAATTCGACCTCTGAAGAGAGAGTTATGAGGTTACTATAGGACAAGGAGATGAAGGAAAAATTCAGGACCGACGACTGTGTTTTCACTTATGGTTACCCAAATGGTCTCAGAATACGACGATTCCAGTCAGGAATGAAAGAGCACTAAAAGACCTTTTAGATGACTAAAAATCGACCTAATTCGACATCAACGACGATGAAGTTATGAGCATCTCCATTGGATCGCGCGATTTGGAATAATTTACACTCCATATTGAAAAAAGACGATCGAAGACTGCCAACATGCTTTTAGGATATGGAACGGTCTCTGAATTAGGCAATTCTCTTTTCATCTGGAAGCATGTCATGTTACCTTTCCAGCGACCTCAAAATAGTCTGAATTCGACCTCTGAATAGAGAGTTATGAGGGTTACTATAGGACAAGGGAGATGAAGGAAAAATTCAGGACCGACGACCGCGATCCCATTTATGGATGCCCAAATGGACTCGGAATACGACGATTCCAGTCATGAATGAAAGATCACTAAAGGACCTTTCAGATAACTAAAAATCGACCCAATCCGACAACAAACGATGGAGTTATGTGCATCTCCGTTGGATCGCGCAATTTGGAAAGATTTACACTCCATATTGAAAAAGACAATAGAAGACTACCAACATGATTTTAGGATATCGAACGGTCTCTGAATTAGGCAATTTTGTTCCTATCTGGAAGCTTGTCAATCTACCATTCCAACGACCTCAAAATAGTCTGAATTCAACCTCTGAAGAGAGATTTAGGAGCGTTACTATAGGATAGGAGATGAAGGAAAAATGCAGGACCGACGACTGCGATCCCATTTATGGATGCCCCAATGGTCTCGGAATACGACGATTCCAATCAGGAATGAAAGAGCACTAAAGGACCTATCAGATGACTAAAAATGACCCAATCCGACATAAAACGATGGAGTTATGAGCATCTCCCTTGGATCACTCGATTTAGAAAGATTTACACTCCATATTAAAAAAGATGATCGAAGAGTACCAACATGCTTTTAGGATATCGAACGGTCTTTGAATTAGGCAATTCCGTTCTCATCTAGAAGCTTGTCATGTTACCATTCCAACGACCTCAAAACAGACTAATTCGACCTCTGAAGAGAGAGTTATGAGGGTTACTATAGGACAAAGAGATGAAGGAAAAATTCAGGACCGACGACTGCGTTCCCACTTATGGTTGCCCAAATGGTCTCAGAATATGACGATTCCAGTTAGGAATGAAAGAGCACTAAAAGACCTTTTAGATGACTAAAAATCGACCCAATTCGACATCAAACGATGAAGTTATTATGAGCATCTCCATTGGATCGCGATTTGGAATAATTTACAGACCATATTGAAAAAGACGATCGAAGACTGCCAACATGCTTTTAGGATATGAACGGTCTCTGAATTAGGCAATTCTCTTTCATCTGGAAAGTCATGTTACCTTTCCAGCGACCTCAAAATAGTCTGAATTCGACCTCTGAATAGAGAGTTATGAGGGTTACTATAGGACAAGGAGATGAAGGAAAAATTCAGGACCGACGACGCGATCCCATTTATGGATGCCCAAATGGACTCGGAATACGACGATTCCAGTCAGGAATGAAAGATCACTAAAGGACCTTTCAGATGACTAAAAATTGACCCAATCCGACATAAAACGATGGAGTTATGAGCATCTCCGTTGGATCACTCGATTTGAAAGATTTACACTCCATATTGAAAAAAGATGATCGAAGAGTACCAACATCCTTTTAGGATATCGAACGGTCTTGAATTAGGCACTTCTCCATCTAGAAGCTTGTCATGTTACCATTCCAACGACCTCAAGACAGACTTAATTCGACCTCTGAAGAGAGAGTTATGAGGGTTACTATAGGACAAGGAGATGAAGGAAAAATTCAGGACCGACGACTGCGTTCCCACTTATGGTTGCCCAAATGGTCTCGGAATATGACGATTCCAGTCAGGAATGAAAGAGCACTAAAAGACCTTTTAGATGACTAAAAATCGACCCAATTCGACATCAAACGATGATGAGTTATGAGCATCTCCATGGATCGCGCGATTTGGAAGATTTACACTCCATATTGAAAAAAGACGATCGAAGACTGCCAACATGCTTTTAGGATATCGAACGGTCTCTGAATTAGGCAATTCTTTTCATCTGGAAGCATGTCATGTTACCATTCCCACGACCTCAAAATAGTCTGAATTCGACCTCTGAATAGAGTTATGAGGGTTACTATAGGACAAGGGAGATGAAGGAAAAATCAGGACCGACGACTGCGATCCCATTTATGGATGCCCAAATGGACTCGGAATACGACGATTCCAGTCATGAATGAAAGATCACTAAAGGACCTTTCAGATAACTAAAAATCGACCCAATCCGACAACAAACGATGGAGTTATGTGCATCTCCGTTGGATCGCGCAATTTGGAAAGATTTACACTCCATATTGAAAAAAGACAATAGAAGACTACCAACATGATTTTAGGATATCGAACGGTCTCTGAATTAGGCAATTTTGTTCCTATCTGGAAGCTTGTCAAGCTACCATTCCAACGACCTCAAAATAGTCTGAATTCAACCTCTGAAGAGAGATTTAGGAGCGTTACTATAGGATAAGGAGATGAAGGAAAAATGCAGGACCGACGACTGCGATCCCATTTATGGATGCCCCAATGGTCTCGGAATACGACGATTCCAATCAGGAATGAAAGAGCACTAAAGGACCTATCAGATGACTAAAAATTGACCCAATCTGACATAAAACGATGGAGTTATGAGCATCTCCCTTGGATCACTCGATTTAGAAAGATTTACACTCCATATTAAAAAAAGATCGAAGAGTACCTAACAGGCTTTTAGGATATCGAACGGTCTTTGAATTAGGCAATTCCGTTCTCATCTAGAAGCTTGTCATGTTACCATTCCAACGACCTCAAAACAGACTTAATTCGACCTCTGAAGAGAGAGTTATGAGGGTTACTATAGGACAAGGAGATGAAGGAAAAATTCAGGACCGACGACTGTTTTCCACTTATGGTTGCCCAAATGGTCTCAGAATACGACGATTCCAGTCAGGAATGAAAGAGCACTAAAAGACCTTTTAGATGACTAAAAATCGACCCAATTCGACATCAAACGATGAAGTTATGAGCATCTCCATTGGATCGCGCGATTGGAATAATTTACACTCCATATTGAAAAAAGACGATCGAAGACTGCCAACATGCTTTTAGGATATGGAACGGTCTCTGAATTAGGCAATTCTCTTTTCATCTGGAAGCATGTCATGTTACCTTTCCAGCGACCTCAAAATAGTCTGAATTCGACCTCTGAATAGAGAGTTATGAGGGTTACTATAGGACAAGGGAGATGAAGGAAAAATTCAGGACCGACGACCGCGATCCCATTATGGATGCCCAAATGGACTCGGAATACGACGATTCCAGTCAGGAATGAAAGATCACTAAAGGACCTTTCAGATGACTAAAAATTGACCCAATCCGACAACAAACGATGGAGTTATGAGCATCTCCGTTGGATCACTCGATTTTGAAAGATTTACACTCCATATTGAAAAAAGATGATCGAAGACTACCAACATGATTTTAGGATATCGAACGGTCTTGAATTAGGCACTTCTCATCTAGAAGCTTGTCATGTTACCATTCCAACGACCTCAAAATAGTCTGAATTCGACCTCTGAAGAGGAGTTATGAGGGTTACTATAGGACAAGGAGATGAAGGAAAAATTCAGGACCGACGACTGCGTCCCACTTATGGTTGCCCAAATGGTCAGAATACGACGATTCCAGTCATGAATGAAAGTGCACTAAAGGACCTTTCAAATAACTAAAAATCGACCCAATCTGACAACAAACGATGGAGTTATGTGCATCTCCGTTGGATCGCGCAATTTGGAAAGATTTACACTCCATATTGAAAAAAGACAATAGAAGACTACCAACATGATTTTAGGATATCGAACGGACTCTGAATTAGGCAATATTGTTCCTATCTGGAAGCTTGTCAAGCTACCATTCCAACGACCTCAAAATAGTCTGAATTCAAACTCTGAAGAGAGATTTATGAGCGTTACTCTAGGAGAAGGAGATGAAGGAAAAATGCAGGACCGACGACCGTGATCCCATTTATGGATGCCCTAATGGTCTCGGAATACGACGATTCCAATCAGGAATGAAAGAGCACTAAAGGACCTTTTTGACGACTAAAAATCGACCCAATCTGACATAAAACGATGGAGTTATGAGCATCTCCGTTGGATCACTCGATTTAGAAAGATTTATACTCCATATTGAAAAAAGATGACTATGAGTACCAACATGCTTTTAGGATATCGAACGGCCTTTGAATTAGGCAATTTCGTTCTCATCTAGAAGCTTGTCATGTTACCATTCCAACGACCTCAAACAGACTTAATTCGACCTCTGAAGAGAGAGTTATGAGGGTTACTATAGGACAAGGAGATGAAGGAAAAATTCAGGACCGACGACTGCGTTCCCACTTATGGTTGCCCAAATGGTCTCGGAATACGACGATTCCAGTCAGGAATGAAAGAGCACTAAAAGACCTTTATATGACTAAAAATCGACCCAATTGACAACAAACGATGAAGTTATGAGCATCTCCGTTGGATCGCGCGATTGGAATAATTTACACTCCATATTGAAAAAAAGACGATCGAAGACTGCCAACATGCTTTTAGGATATCGAACGGTCTCCGAATTAGGCAATTCTCTTTTCATCTGGAAGCATGTCATGTTACCTTTCCAGCGACCTCAAAATAGTCTGAATTCGACCTCTGAATAGAGAGTTATGAGGGTTACTATAGGACAAGGAGATGAAGGAAAAATTCAGGACCGACGACTGCGATCCCACTTATGGATGCCCAAATGGACTCGGAATACGACGATTCCAGTCATGAATGAAAGATCACTAAAGGACCTTTCAGATAACTAAAAATCGACCCAATCCGACAACAAACGATGGAGTTATGTGCATCTCCGTTGGATCGTGCAATTTGGAAAGATTTACACTCCATATTGAAGAAAGACAATAGAAGACTACCAACATGATTTTAGGATATCGAACGGTCTCGGAATTAGGCAATTCTGGACTTATCTAGAAGCTTGTCAAGTTACCATTCCAACGACCTCAAAATAGTCTGAATTCGACCTCTAAAGGGAGAGTTATGAGGGTTACTATAGGACAAGGAGATGAAGGAAAAATTCAGGACCGACGACTGCGATCCCACTTAGGGATGCCCAAATGGACTCGGAATACGACGATTCCAGTCATGAATGAAAGATCACTAAAGGACCTTTCAGATAACTAAAAAGCGACCCAATCCGACAACAAACAATGGAGTTATGTGCATCTCCGTCGGATCGCGCAATTTGGAAAGATTTACACTCCATATTGAAGAAAGACAATAGAAGACTACCAACATGATTTTAGGATATCGAACGGTCTCTGAATTAGGCAATTTTGTTCCTATCTGGAAGCTTGTCAAGCTACCATTCCAACGACCTCAAAATAGTCTGAATTCAACCTCTGAAGAGAGATTTATGAGCGTTACTATAGGATAAGGAGATGAAGGAAAAATGCAGGACCGACGACTGCAATCCCATTTATGGATGCCCCAATGGTCTCGGAATACGATGATTCCAATCAGGAATGAAAGAGCACTAAAGGACCTATCAGATGACTAAAAATTGACCCAATCCGACAATAAACGATGGAGTTATGAGCATCTCCTTTGGATCACTCGATTTAAAAAGATTTACACTCCATATTAAAAAAGATGATCGAAGAGTACTAACAGGCTTTTAGGATATCGAACGGTCTTTGAATTAGGCAATTCCGTTCTCATCTAGAAGCTTGTCATGTTACCATTCCAACGACCTCAAAACAGACTTAATTCGACCTCTGAAGAGAGAGTTACGAGGGTTACTATAGGACAAGGAGATGAAGGAAAAATTCAGGACCGACGACTGCGTTCCCCCTTATGGTTGCCCAAATGGTCTCGGAATACGACGATTCCAGTCATGAATGAAAGAGCACTAAAAGACCTTTTAGATGACTAAAAATTGACCCAATTTGACATCAAATGATGAAGTTATGAGCATCTCCGTTGGATTGCGCGATTTGGAATAATTTACACTCCATATTGAAAAAAGACGATCGAAGACTGCCAACATACTTTTAGGATATGAAACGGTCTCTGAATTAGACAATTCTCTTTTCATCTGGAAGCATGTCATGTTACCTTTCCAGCGACCTCAAAATAGTCTGAATTCGACCTCTGAATAGAGAGTTATGAGGGTTACTATAGGACAAGGGAGATGAAGGAAAAATTCAGGACCGACGACTGCGATCCCACTTATGGATGCCCAAATGGACTCGGAATACGACGATTCCAGTCATGAATGAAAGATCACTAAAGGACCTTTCAGATAACTAAAAATCGACCCAATCCGACAACAAATGATGGAGTTATGTGCATCTCCGTTGGATCGTGCAATTTGGAAAGATTTACACTCCATATTGAAGAAAGACAATAGAAGACTACCAACATGATTTTAGGATATCGAACGGTCTCGGAATTAGGCAATTCTGGACTTATCTAGAAGCTTGTCAAGTTACCATTCCAACGACCTCAAAATAGTCTGAATTCGACCTCTAAAGGGAGAGTTATGAGGGTTACTATAGGACAAGGAGATGAAGGAAAAATTCAGGACCGACGACTGCGATCCCACTTATGGATGCCCAAATGGACTCGGAATACGACGATTCCAGTCATGAATGAAAGATCACTAAAGGACCTTTCAGATAACTAAAAATCGACCCAATCCGACAACAAACAATGGAGTTATGTGCAACTCCGTCGGATCGCCACAATTTGGAAAGATTTACACTCCATATTGAAAAAGACAATAGAAGACTACCAACATGATTTTAGGATATCGAACGGTCTCTGAATTAGGCAATTTTGTTCCTATCTGGAAGCTTGTCAAGCTACCATTCCAATGACCTCAAAATAGTTTGAATTCAACCTCTGATGAGAGATTTATGAGCGTTACTATAGGACAAGGAGATGAAGGAAAAATGCAGGACCGACGACTGCGATCCCATTTATGGATGCCCCAATGGTCTCAAAATACGACGATTCCAGTCAGGAATGAAAGAGCACTAAAGGACATTTCAGATGACTAAAAATTGACCCAATCCGACATAAAACGATGGAGTTATGAGCATCTCCATTGGATCACTCGATTTTGAAAGATTTACACTCCATATTGAAAAAAGATGATCGAAGAGTACCGACATCCTTTTAGGATATCGAACGGTCTTTGAAATAGGCACTTCCGTTCTCATCTAGAAGCTTGTCATGTTACTATTCCAACGACCTCAAGACAGACTTAATTCGACCTCTGAAGAGAGAGTTATGAGGGTTACTATAGGACAAGGAGAGATGAGGAAAATTCAGGACCGACGACTGTGTTTCACTTATGGTCCCAAATGGTCTCTAGAAATGACGATTCCAGTCAGGAATGAAAGAGCACTAAAAGACCTTTTAGATCTAAAAATGACCCAATTCGACATCAAACGATGAAGTTATGAGCATCTCCATTGGATCGCGCGATTTGGAATAATTTACAGTCCATATTGAAAAAAGACGATCAAAGACTGCCAACATGCTTTTAGGATATGGAACGGTCTCCGAATTAGGCAATTCTCTTTTCATCTGGAAGCATGTCGTGTTATCTTTCCAGCGACCTCAAAATCGTCTGAATTCGACCTCTGAATAGAGAGTTATTAGGGTTACTATAGGACAAGGGAGATGAAGGAAAAATTCAGGACTGACGATTGCGATCCCACTTAGGGATGCCCAAATGGACTCGGAATACGACGATTCCAGTCATGAATGAAAGATCAATAAAGGACCTTTCATATAACTGAAAATCGACCCAATCCGACAACAAACGATGGAGTTATGTGCATCTCCGTTGGATCGCGCAATTTGGAAAGATTTACACTCTATATTGAAAAAAACAATAGAAGACTACCAACATGACTTTAGGATATCGAACGGTCTCTGAATTAGGCAATTTTGGACTTATCTGGAAGCTCGTCAAGTTACCATTGCAACGACCTCAAAATAGTCTCAATTCAACCTCTAAAGGGAGAGTTATGAGGGTTACTATAGGACAAGGAGATGAAGGAAAAATTCAGGACCGACGACTGCGATCCCACTTATGGATGTCCAAATGGACTCGGAATACGACGATTCCAGTCATGAATGAAAGATCACTAAAGGACCTTTCAGATAACTAAAAATCGACCCAATCCGACAGCAAATGATGGAGTTATGTGCATCTCCGTTGGATCGCGCAATTTGAAAAGATTTACACTCCATATTGAAAAAAGACAATAGTAGACTACCAACATGATTTTAGGATATCGAAAGGTCTCTGAATTAAGCAATTTTGTTCCTATCTGGAAGCTTGTCAAGCTACCATTCCAACGACCTCAAAATAGTCTGAATTCAACCTCTGAAGAGAGATTTAGGAGCGTTACTATAGGATAAGGAGATGAATGAAAAATGCAGGACTGACAACTGCGATCCCATTTATGGATGCCCCAATGGTCTCGGAATACGACGATTCCAATCAGGAATGAAAGAGCACTAAAGGACCTATCAGATGACTAAAAATTGACCCAATCCAACATAAAACGATGGAGTTATGAGCATCTCCCTTGGATCACTCGATTTAGAAAGATTTACACTCCATATTAAAAAAGATGATCGAAGAGTACTAACAGGCTTTTAGGATATCGAACGGTCTTTGAATTAGGTAATTCCGTTCTCATCTAGAAGCTTGTCATGTTACCATTCCAACGACCTCAAAACAGACTTAATTCGACCTCTGAAGAGATAGTTATGAGGGTTACTATAGGACAAGGAGATGAAGGAAAAATTCAGGACCGACGACTGCGTTCCCACTTATGGTTGCCCAAATGGTCTCGGAATACGACGATTTCCAGTCAGGATGAATGAAGAGCACAAAAAGACTTTTAGATGACTAAAAATCGACCCAATTTGACATCAAACATGATGAAGTTATGAGCATCTCGTTGGATCGTACGATTTGGAATAATTTACACTCCATATTGAAAAAAGACGATCGAAGACTGCCAACATGCTTTTAGGATATCGAACGGTCTCCGAACTAGGCAATTCTCTTTTCATCTGGAAGCATGTCATGTTTCCTTTCCAGCGACCTCAAAATAGTCTGAATTCGACCTCTGAATAGAGAGTTATGAGGGTTACTATAGGACAAGGGAGATGAAGGAAAAATTCAGGACCGACGACTACGATCCCACTTATGGATGCCCAAATGGACTCGGAATACGACGATTCCAGTCATGAATGAAAGATCACTAAAGGACCTTTCAGATAATTAAAAATCGACCCAATCTGACAACAAACGATGGAGTTATGTGCATCTCCGTTGGATCGCGCAATTTGGAAAGATTTACACTTCATATTGAAGAAAGACAATAGAAGACAACCAACATGGTTTTAGGATATCGAACGGTCTCTGAATTAGGCAATTTTGTTCCTATCTGGAAGCTTGTCAAGCTACCAGTCCAATGACCTCAAAATAGTCTGAATTCACCTCTGAAGAGAGATTATGAGCATTACTAGGACAAGGAGATGAAGGAAAAATGCAGGAGGACCGACGACTGCGATCCCATTTATGGATGCTCAATGGTCTCAGAATACGACGAGTCCAATCAGGATAAAAGAGCACTAAAGGACCTTTCAGATGACTAAAATGACCTAATACGATATAAAATGATAAAGTTATGAGCATCTCCGTTGGATCACTCGATTTGAAAGATTACACTCCATATTGAAAAAGATGATCAAAGAGTACAAACATTCTTTTCGGATATCGAACGGTCTTTGAATTAGGCACTTTCGTTGTCATCTAGAAGCTTGTCATGTTACCATTCCAACGACCTCAAAAAGACTTAATTCGACCTCTGAAGAGAGAGTTATGAGGGTTACTTTAGACAAGGAGATGATGAAGGAAAAATTCAGGACCGACGACTGTGTTCCCACTTATGGTACCCAAATGGTCTCGGATATGACGATTCCAGTCAGGAATGAAAGAGCACTAAAA
Source organism: Magnolia officinalis (assembly GCA_021015155.1). NCBI lineage: Eukaryota > Viridiplantae > Streptophyta > Magnoliopsida > Magnoliales > Magnoliaceae > Magnolia > Magnolia officinalis. The sequence continues at coordinate 3,426 of JAJHSJ010002509.1, read as the reverse complement.
GGACCTTTTAGATGACTAAAAAAATGACCCAATTCGACATCAAACGATGAAGTTATGAGATCTCCATGGATTGGACGCGATTTGGAATAATTTACACTCCATATTGAAAAAAAAGACGATCAAGACTGCCAACATGCTTTTAGGATATATGGAACGGTCTCCGAATTAGGCAATTCTTCTTTCATCTGGAAGCATGTCATGTTACCTTTCAAGGACCTCAAAATAGTCCTGAATTCGACCTCTGAATAGAGAGTTATGAGGGTTACTATTGGACAAGGGAGATGAAGGAAAAATTCAGGACCGACGATTGCGATCCCACTTAGGGATGCCCAAATGGACTCGGAATACGACGATTCCAGTCATGAATGAAAGATCACTAAAGGACCTTTCATATAAAGAAAATCGACCCAATCCGACAACAAACGATGGATGGGTTATGTGCATCTCCGTTGGATCGCGCATTTGGAAAGATTTACACTCCATATTGAAAAAGACAATAGAAGACTACCAACATGACTTTAGGATATCGAACGGCTCTGAATTAGGCAATTTGGACTTATCTGGAAGCTTGTCAAGCTACCATTGCAACGACCTCAAAATAGTCTCAATTCAACCTCTAAGGGAGAGTTATGAGGTTACCATAGGACAAGGAGATGAAGGAAAATTCAGGACCGACGACTGCGATCCCATTATGGATGCCCAAATGGACTCGGAATACGACGATTCCAGTCAAGAATGAAAGATCACTAAAGGACCTTTCAGATAACTAAAAATGACCCAATCGACAGCAAATGATGGAGTTATGTGCATCTCCGTTGGATCGCGCAATTTGGAAAGATTTACACTCCATATTGAAAAAAGACAATAGTAGACTACCAACATGATTTAGGATATCGAAAGGTCTTCTGAATTAAGCAATTTTGTTCCTATCTGGAAGCTTGTCAAGCTACCATTCCAACGACCTCAAAATAGTCTGAATTCAACCTCTGAAGAGAGATTTAGGAGCGTTACTATAGGATAAGGAGATGAATGAAAAAAATGCAGGAAGGACAACTGCGATCCCATTTATGGATGCCCAATGGTCTCGGAATACGACGATTCAATCAGGAATGAAAGAAGCACTAAAGGACCTAGAGATGACTAAAAATTGACCATCCAACATAAAACGATGGAGTTATGAGCTTCTCCCTTGGATCACTCGATTTAGAAAGATTTACACTCCATATTAAAAAAAGATGATCGAAGAGTACTAAAGGCTTTTAGGGATATCGAACGGTCTTTGATTAGGCAATTCCGTCTCATCTAGAAGCTTGTCATGTTACCATTTCCAACGACCTCAAAACAGACTTAATTCGACCTCTGAAGAGATAGTTATGAGGGTTACTATAAGACAGGGGAGATGAAGGAAAAAATTCAGGACCGACGACTGCGTTCCCACTTATGGTTGCCCAAATGGTCTCGGAATACGACGATTCCAGTCAGGAATGAAAGAGCACTAAAAGACCTTTAGATGACTAAAAATCGACCCTATTGACATCAAACGATGAAGTTATGAGCAATCTCCGTTGGATTGTACGATTTGGAATAATTTACACTCCATATTGAAAAAGAAGACGATCGAAGACTGCCAACATGTTTTTAGGATATCAAACGGTCTCCGAACTAGGCAATTCTCTTTTCATCTGGAGCATGTCATGTTCCTTTCCAGCGACTCAAAATAGTCTGAATTCGACCTCTGATAGAGAGTTATGAGGGTTACTATAGGACAAGGGAGATGAAGGAAAAATTCAGGACCGACGACTACGATCCCACTTATGGATGCCCAAATGGACTCGGAATACGACGATTCCAGTCATGAATGAAAAGATCACTAAAGGACCTTTCAGATAATAAAAAGCGACCCAATCCGAAAAAAAACACGATGGAGTTATGGGCATCTCGTTGGATCGCGCCAATTTGGAAAGATTTACACTTCATATTGAGAAAGAAAAAATAGAAGACTACCAACATGGTTTTAGGATATCGAACGGTCTCTGAATTAGGCAATTTTGTTCCTATCTGGAAGCTTGTCAAGCTACCAGTCCAATGACCTCAAAATAGTCTGAATTCAACCTCTGAAGAGAGATTTATGAGCATTACTATAGGACAAGGAGATGAAGGAAAAATGCAGGACCGACGACTGCGATCCCATTTATGGATGCCTCAATGGTCTCAGAATACGAAGAGTCCAATCAGGAATAAAAGAGCACTAAAGGACCTTTCAGATGACTAAAAATGACCTTAATACGATATAAAATGATAAAGTTATGAGCATCTCCGTTGGATCACTCGATTTTGAAAGATTTACACTCCATATTGAAAAAAGATGATCAAAGAGTACCAACATCCTTTTCGGATATCGAACGGTCTTTGAATTAGGCACTTTCGTTGTCATCTAGAAGCTTGTCATGTTACCATTCCGACGACCTCAAGACAGACTTAATTCGACCTCTGAAGAGAGAGTTATGAGGTTACTTTAGGACAAGGAGATGAAGAAAAATTCAGGACCGACGACTGTGTTTCACTTATGGGTTACCCAAATGGTCTTAGAATATGACGATTCCAGTCAGGAATGAAAGAGCACTAAAAGACCTTTTAGATGACTAAAAACGACCTAATTCGACATCAAACGATGAAGTTATGAGCATCTCCATTGGATCGCGCGATTTGGAATAATTTACAGTCCATATTGAAAAAAGACGATCAAAGACTGCCAACATGCTTTTAGGATATGGAACGGTCTCCGAATTAGGCAATTCTCTTTTCATCTGGAAGCATGTCGTGTTATCTTTCCAGCGACCTCAAAATCGTCTGAATTCGACCTCTGAATAGAGAGTTATTAGGGTTACTATTGGACAAGGGAGATGAAGGAAAAAATTCAGGACTGACGATTGCGATCCCACTTAGGGATGCCCAAATGGACTCGGATACGACGATTCCAGTCATGAATGAAAGATCAATAAAGGACCTTTCATATAACTGAAAATCGACCCAATCGACAACAACGATGGAGTTATGTGCATCTCCGTTGGATCGCGAATTTGGAAAGATTACACTCTATATTGAAAAAAACAATAGAAGACTACCAACATGACTTTAGGATATCGAACGGTCTCTGAATTAGGCAATTTTGGACTTATCTGAAGCTCGTCAAGTTACCATTGCAACGACCTCAAAAATAGTTCAATTCAACCTCTAAAGGGAGAGTTATGAGGGTTTACTATAGGACAAGGAGATGAAGGAAAAATTCAGGACCGACGACTGCGATCCCACTTAGGGATGCCCCAAATGGATCGGAATACGACGATTCCAGTCATGAATGAAAGATCACAAAAGGACCTTTTAGATAACTTAAAAGCGACCCAATCCGACAACAAACAATGGAGT
>JAJHSJ010000608.1:0-36581 GCA_021015155.1 Magnolia officinalis | reverse complement strand
ACGTAACCGAGACCAAGTACAATGATCTCACATCCCTACTTCTATTCACTCATGCTTCCGTCTTCTTCTACATCTTACACTCATCCACCATCGTTACCCAAAATCTTCCTTATACCCCCTCCTTTGGGCACAAAACCCACGTTTTTGTGTTCTATAACCTTCACAACCTCCAAATGTTGGGACATTTAGGGCCCGTTCAGCCAACTGCATTAGGTGAGATTAAGGTAGATGGAATTGTAAAAGTAACAATAAATGCATGTGTAAGGTATTGTCCTTAGATTGGGTGTATCCCATGTTTTCCAATACCATGTTTGGAATGTATGCAATTAAAAGTAAATCCTGGGATTTCCTTTCAAATTACACTTAGAAATTCATCATCATGGGATTTGGAAATCCCATCCTACACATTCCAACACAAGGCTCATTTTCCAAAGCCTATAAAATTAATTTTAATCCCATCCCACCCTCCTTCTAAACATGCTATTGTTGAGGGTTAAATATTACATAGTAGACCCCATTTATTACCCAGAATTATGAGCATGATACTGTTTAACGCCCGGTTTTAACTATGTTTGTGATGCAGGTGTATTTGAGAGCATGGATTGCAAAAAGGTGCTAAAAGCATAGATTTGACGCTTTGAATGCACCAAGGCAAGGGATGGACCCCAGGGGACCAAGATCATCGAATTAACACACCTGAGATTTGCAAAAATCGAGAAACTGAAGCTCAAGTGGCCTGGAAGTCAGCCAAATGCAAGATCACAGGGTTTCCAACATCCGTTCAGCTCGAAACTTCACATATGGCCTGAAGACCATAAATTAACCGTACAAGTCGAGTTTCGGCCCTTGGATCCCTATAGAGGTGGCCCAACGGGCAGATCAGCCCACAACTCTGATTTTGGGCCCACCTGCTATCTGGATATGCTTCAAAATTGGTATCAACGCGTTAAATGAGCTGAGGAAATGAATGGACAGAATGGATTTCAAACCGAACATCACAATGGACCTCGCATGTACATCGCGTGTACATGGGGTATCCGATGCCTGAGCCGCACCGGACGGTCAGCCCGGTCAAAGACGGGCTGACCCGTCTTCATTCATGCGCAGCAACAGCGGATGCACCAACGTCCACTGATTTTGAACAGTGGGCCACCACGGTCCACCTTCTGGAGGATCTGGACCGTTTAATAGATTCCAAGGGTCCGATTGATGCAGACCTAGAAGAGGAAGTTAGAAGGGAGCAAAGAGATCGGTTTTCTACCTTTCAAACACGAAACGGACGGCTGAATAAAAACTCCATGGGCCACACTGACTGTGAATGGAAATATCCCATTCCGAGCCGAAATTTCAAGGGGAACATAATAAACAGATTGGATCATTCAAAGCAACCCGATCATGGGCCCCACCATCAGTCCAACACAGTAACTGCGTTAGGTTCTGCGTCCGGAAGTCGCCCGGATTTTCCGGGCTGTTATACGTCCATAGAAAGGATCAGATCATCGATCCAGACCGTCTAGTACAAGCTCTCAAGGCCACTAACCAAGGCCTAGATGGAAGAATTCCCAGAAATAACGATGATCAGTTTTCGACCGTTCAAACAAGGAATGGACTACGGAGTAGAAATCAGGTGGATCGCATCAATGGACATTCAAAACTGCTCTTGTTCGACTGATTTTTCACCACGAGTTGAATGAACGGAGTGGATTTTCTAACAACATTGATTATGAACCCCACCGAAAATCCAGCGACAACGTCTTTAAGCTCGGTTACGCAATTCGCGAGATCCGGATGTTCCGGAACGTGGCAGCCCTTCACTGTTGATCGGTCCATCCATCTGGACCGTCCAAATTCTTCCTAAGGGTCCACCAATCAAGCCCAAGGAGACTGACTAGATCGGATCTTACATCAGGCACTGTTTTTGCTGCGAAAAGAGGAGCTCCCTGCCCGCGGTTTACACAACTGCGTACGTGGGGTCCTGCTGTGAATGGGAATCACAGAGAGAGTCGGACTACTGACCACCCTTCCAGGCTCTATAAAGGAGAGGAGAGGGAGAGAGAGAAAGGGGGGGAGGATCAGCTGGATCTAGAGGCAACAGCTTGGCTTGGACGTGGATCGGCATTTAGAGAGAGTAACAGTCAGTGTTTTTTTTTTACTGGTTTTTTTTTTCTTCCTTATTTATTTTTTTAAAGATGTATAGCCTATCCATGCTAGGCTAAACCTCTTAGCTAGGGCTAAGAGGTGAAGCTTGTAGTAAGATGGGGGATTCTATTCATTGCCTTTAATTTAAATTCATGAACCGAATTTGATATTGGTTTGATTATTATGGGAATATTTTTAGTCTTTAATGGTCTGTTGTGACTGAAATTACAATGGGTCTGCAATGGCTTTGAGTATTTCCTTTTCCTTTTCCTTTTGATGTTTATGACGTCAGGAAGCCCTGTTGTTTACCATCGTCTCCTGGGCATGGTTGGATGACGGTACCCTTTCCTAACCCTCATAGCATGTTGATTGGTTGGTAATTGGTTTAATTTTGTTGTTTGCTTTGCCTCTTTGGCATGGTGTGGTGATAGAATCCATTCTAATTCATATACCTCTCATCTCTTGAAAACTATTTCAACGGCAGTTCAGTTAATTTCCATGATTTTTGATACAGGCATAAGATCTCCCTGATCTCTACAAGTGGATCCTCTAAATCCCTAGTTTTCCCTCCTCTAATTGTAACACCCTGAAATTCGGGGTCGAGAATGAACTCAACACCCGAGTTCCAGCGCATCACTTATGCAACATACACGATGCCGGTTAAATGTTGTCTGAGTTAGCGCAATAAACATGAATGAGATTAAACCAAAACAGTAATTCATACTCCAGTTCAATTGCATTTAAAAAAAAAAACAGCGGAAGACTGAAATTTTATATTCAAGTATGTAAAGTAACAAAATTTTCTGAACTCCAGAGTATGAGTACTAGCTGAGCACCGATATACATGTAATGTTTGTAAATCAAAAACCCAAAATACATCCTCAAAAGAGGCCCCGAGAATCCCGCGATGCAGCCGGCCTAGGCGTAGCCGTCAGAATACTGCATGAAAGAGAACTCCTCCTGGTCCTCATCAACGTCGGGCTCTGGCTCCTGAACCAAGGCGCCCTCTAACCCTGCAACAGAGTCTGGTTGGTGTGTACAACACCGTCCCGTAACGTGGGAGTGAGTAGCTAACTCAGTGGAACAATAATGCATAAGTTAACATGTTATCAAATCAACCAGCAGTAATGATAAAGCAGTACAAACAATTTCTAACTACTCTTGTTAAATGCAAAAAAATGATATGACAAGATGCTGTATGCCCTTGCCAACCCACCCTCAAGCGACATCATCTTACGTTCGCGAATGCTTAACTCCCTCAGTGCGCCACATCTACAAAGCACATGCGGTGCGATGATGCTCGTGATTGCCAAGTTATTATTAGTCCATTTCAATCAGCAGTATTGGGAAACTAAGGCACCTCCCTTGTATCATTCCCAACATGATCCATTCTAGGGTCGTCAATCCTAGTTATTCTCATACGATGTTATGGTTTGAGAAGCTTAGTGATGGCATCGTAAAGGGTTCGTCACCCGTCAGCGCGGATACCGATCTCACCGTATGCGGCTCAATTGCTGGCCGTCAGCTCGAGTACAGGTCTCACCGTACTCGGCTCAATCACTAGCCATCAGCTCAAGTACAGGTCTCACCATACTCGGCTCAACTCACACTCTAGTTGCTGTGAAAGGCTCGTGGCCAATCACAGATACTTAGAGTACACTCGATGATACTACGGAGGACTCGTCGCTCGTCAGCACGAGCACAGATCTCACCGTACTCAGCTCTCGCCGAAGTATCGACAGCTCGAATACAGTGTCCCATACCACCATATTCGGCTCACGAGATAGTTGCGCAATGGTCACTACGGGGAGGCACATGGCCCCAGCATAGGCCGACAGCTCGACCACGGTGTCCCATACCACCATGCCCGGCTCATGCGTCGTAGCGGATCTAGGTACCATGGTTAAACGGGAATCGCCACTGGTAAGTTTGGTACCCTAGGTTCAAGCAGTAGCGACCAAACAAGGTGAACACACAACTACACTTCGGTTTAATTGGCGAGCCTGACTAGCTCGAGCGCACCACAAGTTGAGCGATATGGAGCGCAAAAGCACTCCGCGTGGCCAACCACTATCGCCAACCGAAGTACGAACTCGGGTTCGCCGGACCCGTCCTTTGTGGCGACATGAATCTCAGCCACAATCACAAGTCTGGTACCGAGTGTTTGGACTACATTCATAGTCCCAAACTCAAACAGTTTTCATCGTTAGCAGGCATGAAATAAAGCATGATAAACAAGCAATACAATCATGTTAGTAGGCATGTTATAAAGCATGAAGTAAAACATGAAGTCAAGCAGGTTGCAAAGCATGTTGTAATGCATGTAACAAAGCACTATCCCCATAGGGATACAATTGTGTGTGCAATACAATCAAGTGGTTGCGGTGAACCACCGCATGGAGGGGATCCTACATGTCTTTAAGGGAGTTGGAAAACTCATATCAGCGCCTATCTAAGGCACTAGTACATACACATGTACACATACCTGCACTTATACAAACACTTAAAATACACTTTTCCAACATACATGACGTATGTTAGGCAAGTTCGTAATCGGGCTGTCCCTAAGCCTCGAGAGTATTTTTCCCGTGTATATCATAATCATACGGCAAATAATCATCACAATTATATTTCCAAAATCCGCACGTATGCGGAATTTCTGGAATACACAATTTCCACATATATGACATTTACACATGAACATGTATTTTTGCGATCCCTTTCGCCAAACTAGCATTTTATCCATCCACATGATATAATCAAACATTAAATAAACATGTTAAACATTTTCTCAACAAAAATACGTATACGGTATTTCTACGTATATCAAGAGTATGTAAAATTCCATATTCTTTATCGCTAATCGAAACAGGAAACGGAAAGCACTTTGTACATGTGCATTTGCATGTAGATCATGAATCTATCATTATCTGACATTGAAAGCGTTGAAAACCGTAACTTATATGCTTAAAGTCCTCACCTCAGCCCTTAGAATTCCAATGAATCAGCAAGAGGGTTGGTGCTTCCGTATACGGGAGTTTCTTAGCCTAAAGAGCGCATTCAATTAGTCTTTCCTTAACCTATCACTAATCAGGCTCAAATCAGACCTAGGGTTAGGGTTTCTTACCTTCAAATGGGGTGGAAACCGCCGGGAAATCTCTTGGAATAGAGCGGTGTAGGCCGTGGGAGAAGTGGAAGCAGCAGGAGGAAGATCGGCCTCGATCTCCACAAGTTTCTCTCTCCTTTCTCTCTTTCTCTCTAGGGTTTGGACCCAAATTCGTATGGCTGTGAGAGGGGCTGTTCTAAGCCCCTTTTATAGCCTAGAACATAACCAAAATAGACTTAGGTTCAAGGGTGGCTGCATATATAGGCAGTTCGCCACTTTCCAAGCTCAAAAGGGGTGTTCTGGTAGCCCTCTTCGAGCCAAACGTCAGACTTAAGCTCACCCTCAGAGGATCTACGTGGGATTACGTTTTCGGCTCGATCGGATTCCCAGATCGCACGTGGTGGACTACTTTCAGTTCAACGGTCCGTGGGCCACGATCAGAATTTCTGAGTACATGTAAATGTTCCTGAAATTTTTCTTAATCCGAGGGTATAATTTGGTCTGATTCCGACGGTCAGGTTGCTTAATACTGACGCGCAACCGAAAGGTGCCAGATCACTATTCCAGATATTCTCTCTTGGATGGAAATAGTGTTTTTCACACTCCCCTCGCTCGGAGTGAAGTGAAAATAATGGCCGTGGGACATCGGAAATCATCTGATTTTTGAGATGATTGTCAAGCCCAGTGGGGCGGTCCTGGTTCCTTAGCTTCGTGTTAATCGGACTCCCGATGTGCGATCTAGACCTCATACGAAGTTTCGTTTCAGTCCCGAGAGCAGACGGGTAATGAGTTTGGCTCTAGACTTTAGGATAACATAGAGTCACCAATTCTGCAAGTTTTGGGTCTTGCAGATCGTATTTAAAGCGATCCCAACGGATTTCATGATTTACCGAGTTTAGTACTTAGTTAACTTTGTTAAATTTCTAAAGGATTTAATCCTATGTGATTTCTGGTCGAGGTGATACTCGGCCCAATGTACGGAAATTTTCAGGTCGTTACATGAATTTTCTTAAAATTTTAGTTAATTAGTTCACCAAATATCCTTCAATCTACACTTGATTTAAAATTCATCTTGTTCTAGTTCTAGTTCTGGTTACCTTCAGATTACGTACAAGTTCCAGTCTCTTGGGATTCGACCTCGGTCTTACCGAGTTTATTACTACATCACAACCCTGCACTTGGGGAGTGAACAGCTATTCCCAATCCCGAGGTGGGATTAACAATGCAATCCATCTAATACAACTTAAGACCACTGGCCAAATAGGCCCTTAGAGTTTTGGACCTAGAGTGGTGCTCCTAGATTTTAAGCGACTTGACAGTATGGGAAATCCAACAAATTAATAACATAAACCCTAGGACCTCCTCAACTGGTATGAGCATATGTGAAGTGCTCGTGCGCAGTTAAATTTAAGTTCGGGCAACTCAATTCCAATCAGACAACTTTGACCCTAAGCGATAAAGCAAGTTCTTGTATTAGAAATGGTATGAAATCATTGATGTTGTAGGGAGTACAACTATTGGATTACTGCTACTCATAAGTTAAGATTAGGCTACTGGTTATACTAAGGGACGTAAAAGACTAATTATGCTAAGATATTTAAAAGATAGATTTAATAGTTGACTTGATTAGGTTGGAGTGAGACCTCATTCCTTCGTTGAATCCCCTTAATACTTATGAGCTTCTTTAATAACTCTTAGGAAGGTTGTTTTGATTAGAAACTATTCATGCATAGGAAAAACTTATATATATCCCTTGGATTGAACGTTAGATCAAATCAACACACCCCTTAGAATTACCTTCTCAAGAACATATTACAATCGGGAACACGGAGTAGAGAAACTATATATAAGCGAAATGTTCGCGGTTTGAATCGAATTCTCGATCATGGTAGCTACCAATGAACTCTATGCTCTAATCAAGCAGAAGATCGGGATCAACTAGGATTAAGAACTGATACGACAAATTTTTTGTCCTCGCGAGGTAAAAGGTCTATGTATCCGGCTCAAACCCACTACACAACTTTCCTCCCATGTCGGATCGACCACTTGCAACTAAAAGGTTATTATTTCGTCTTTGAGAAGTGTTAAGAACATGTAGCTAATAGAGATTTTCTCTTTAGGCCCAATGAATTTCCCAAATGGGGAACAAACAGTAAGGAATTAGGTCCCAAATCACATGTCATGTTGGCATACATATTGTGCATATGAACTTAGAAAGAAAGCCTGCCAGTTAAGTTATACATGATTAAATAAGGTAAGTTGGGACCGTGAGAAAAGTCCTCCTTGAGCCTTGAGAGCATAATTTTTAAGGGGGGTAGAACATTTGAGCCTAATCTAGTTAAGCCGGTTTATACATCCTTTTGATCAAAGTGGCGCAGCGGAAGCGTGGTGGGCCCTCGCCCCACTAGCCCAGGATCGAAAGAAACTGATCCAGGTGGTGCATAGGGATAGGTCATTAAATAGGGTCTGAATCTTCCTTAGAAAGTCAACGTTGAAGTTACTGGAATAACAATTAGGGTCCAAGTCTTAAACCAATTCGTACTAAAGAATAGGCCTAACAATGGGTACAAGCTAAATTATAATAGACGAGGTCAGTGTATCTACAATGTGCTCATTGAATACGAACCGAATAGAAGTCTTAACCAATTTCGGAGACGAAATTATTTTTAAGGGGGGTAAATTGTAACACCTCAGATTTTTTCTAACTTGGCAATGGACGTCCTTGGATGTAGAACTGTCCAACGACCTTATTCTGTCGTGATTAGGGTGTAATTTAATTAGGTATGAATAACTTGAATCACCTTCTATACAAACTACAAAGGCCCGAGTACCACTTCAGGCAAAAATCATACAGGACTAAATCCTTTAGAATTAGACGGAATTAACTAAGTGCTAAACTACGTTAGCTACGAAATTCGCTTGAACCATTTTAAATACGATCTGTAAGACCCAAAACTTGTAGAATCATTGACGCTAGGTTACCATAAAATCTAGAATCAAACTCTACTCCCGGTTGCTCTCTGGAGCATATTGAAACTTCGTATCGGACCAGGACCGCACGTCGAAAGTCCGATTACTACGAAATTATATAATTAAGACCGCCTTACTGGGCTTGACAACCATCTTGAAAATTAAGTCCAGATAGAGTCCCAAAGCTATTCGCTTGAGCCCGGAGTGAAGTGTGTGAGAAATGTAGATATTTTAGAAATAAAAATCTAAATTTAAGTCATCTGAGACTTGTCGCTTGCGGGCCGAATATAAGGATTCAGACCGTGAGAATCTGACCCAAATACACCCTCGGATCAGGAGAAAATTCCCATACATGGCAGTGTACTTCTTACCCTGATCGAATACAGATGACCGTTGAACTGAAACCGGTCCACCACGGTCGATCTGTGAATCTGATCGGACCGAAAACTTAACTCGACCTAGATTCAATGTCAGGGAGCTTAAGTCCGACCGCACGTAGAAAGGGGGCCTCCAGAAGTGCTCCGTTGAGCCAAAACTGATGGGTTTTGGCTATAACCTAAGTATACCTTGACCATGGGGCCATTTCCATCAATTCTGGGCCTATAGAAGGGCCTTAAGCCCTCACTCTCTCATCCCATACGAATTTTGAAAACCTTAGGAGAGAGAAGAGAGGAAAGAGAGAGAAAGTGTGAGAGAGAGTTGGTGTTTGATCCAGGGCTTCTTCCCTGCCAGTCCACGTGCTCAACTATCGTATCTGTATCGTTTTTCCAGAAATACCGATCCCGTTCTTAGGTAAGAAAACCTAACCCTAACCGGTTCTAGAGTTCCAAATGGCGTAAGTGATGAAATAGCTAACCTATTTCATGATTTAGGTTGTCGTTCTGCCGTAGACAACGACTCGGTATACAAACTGAGTTCGATACGGGTTTATCGGCGTAAGGTGCAGACTAAAACATATAGGTTATGGTTTTCAAGGCTTTCAATGTCAGTTACTGATATATTACTGACGTGGATGCTATTTCACATATATAAAGTGATGTCCGTTTCATTTTTTAGTTATACGTTAACTATGTTGAATATACTGTATTCTTCCTATTTGTAAAAAATACCGTATATGTATGAAATTTGGATTTGTGCTTGTCATGATTAATTGTTGTCTATGTATGCTAGATGTATGTGTATCAACTTCTGGATGAACGGATTAGCCTAATCATGTTATATTAACATACGTCGTGTATGTTACAACCTGTAGCCTAAGTGTTTGTACAAAAGACTAAATGGGTATAAACCTTGCGTTAGTGTACGTCATGACTAACTATCGTGCCTATACGATTGTTTTGTAGGTGGTAATCCTTTAACAAAAGGATTTACCCTAATACGTATGCTAATCAATACATACAATGTATGATCTAATGCATATGCTACGTGTTTGTAAACATGTCTGTATGAATAAATACTTGTAAACTGTTCTTTAAATGGGTGTTGAGATAGGATTCTCAGCCACTCTAATGAGGTGTACGATTTCCTCCACATGCCTTGTTTCATATTCATTGCTTTTACTTAGAAGTGCATAAGTGTGGACTCATGTTTATGTTGTACTTCATAACATGCTAAACTGATTGTATGATTTGAATCATTGCTCCATATCTGCTTTGAGTACCTCATATGCTAGATCGTTGTAATCGAATGTGTTTGGGGCTATTATATAGTCCAGGCAATCGGTAATAGGCCTCGAATTAGTGGTTGACTTTGTCCCATCACATGAGACGCGCCTGATGAATCCGAGTCGTAGATCGATTGACGACAGTGGTTAGGCCACACGGAGTGCTTATGCGCTTCATGTCGATCAGCTCGATATGCGCTCGTGCTAGTCGATCCCGTCAAACAACCCGATTGACCCGATTTATGTTAACCATGTTTGGACACTACTGCTTGAACCTAGGGTACCAAACTCACCAGTGAAATCCCTGTTAACCTTGGTACCTCGATCCGCTAAGACTCATGAGTCGGACATGGTGGTATGGGACACCGTGGTCGAGCTGTCGGCCTACGCTAGGGCGACGAGCCTTCTCGTAGTGACCAGTGAGCAACATCGCCTCGTGAACTGAATACGGTGGTATGGGACACTGTATTTGAGCTGTCGGCCTACACTGATAAGGTGATGAACCCTTTGTAGTGACCTCGAGTATACTCTGAGCCTACGTTGAGGCGACAAACCTTTCCATAGCAACTAGAGTATAAACTAGGCCTATACTGCATCGTCGTGACGAGCCCTTTGCAGTGACCTGGAACCGTAACATCGTATGAAATTTGATAGGACTGAAGACCCTAGAATGGATCATTGTTTGGGAAATGTTATAAGAGAGGTACCTTAGTTTCCAATCCTGCTATATGAAAAGGACTAATAAGAACTTAGTAATCACGCTCATGCACCGCACTACAGTTTGACATTGGGTAGTGCACTAAGGAAGTGACTGACATGTGCGACCGTTAGATGAAGATCGCAGAGGGAGTGCAGGCGAGGGCATACATCATTTATACATACCATTCTTGCATTACTCAAAGTACTTAGGGATTGTTGATTGTATTGTTTTATCATTACTGCTTGACTGAATTGATAACATGTTAACCTTTGCTTTATAGCTCCACTGAGTTGATCACTCACTCCCACGTTCTAGGACGGTGTTTTAAACACCAACCAAACCCTGTTGTAGTTTCAGATGATGGCGCAGCATACAAGGCGGAGCCTGACTTTTTTATGATGTTGAGGAGGAGTTCTTCTTCATGCAGTTATCAGGCGGGTCTATGTAGACCTCATGCTGATTCGACGGGATTACAGGGATATATGATTTAATTGAAGACTTTATATTTTTGGTATTTGACACAAATTAGAAACAGCACATGTATATGTTCAGCCTGGTGACATATTCATACTCTGGAAATTGTGAAATACTTATGTACTGTATATATCTATAACAGTCTTCCGCTTGCCTAATTATGTTAACTCTGGAGTATGATTTGCTGTTTAGCTTAATCCCACTCATGTTTCAATGCACTCATCATAATCATCATTATCTATGTTGCATAAGTGATGCGTTGGAACTCGGGAGATGAGCTTTGCTCGACTCTCGATTTTGAGGGCGTTACATTAAAGGAGACAGATTTTTAGGGTCCCTTTTCTTCACTTTAAGCCTTCAATGCTCTTCATTCCTAACTTGGTTTTCTTGGATCTTTGGCATGTGAATTCTTCATTTTTTTATGTCATAAGATCCATCATTGGCTTTGGTGATTTTTTAGCGTTAAATCCATGCTTTTAGCATCCTTTTCAATCCAAGCTCTTAGATTCACATTGCAACACAAACATGATTAAAATAAAACATTAAGCATTATCATGTTCATAAAACTAAGTAATGAATGGGGGATAATATGCAATATTTAACCCTCAATAGCAATCATCGCGTAAACACAACTAGCGCCAAGACCAACTTCTCCATGTTTAGGTATCTGGTCTTGGCCGGAACCAATGCCTTGCTGGTATAGTAAACGGGATGCTGTTTTCCTCCAGACTCTCTAATGAGGGTCGAACTGACAGCTGATGCCGAAATTGTCAAGTAGAGGAAGAGAGGCTCCCGTTTCTCCAGTTTAGATTGCAACGGGGGTGACTCTAGATATTGTTTCAGCTGCTATAAAGCTTGTTCGTAGTCCGAGTTCCACTCTACCTTCTTATGACCCTTTAGTTGCTAGAAGAAGTGGAGGCACTTATCTGTGGCTCTGGAGATGAACCAGTTGAGTGTAGCTACTCTTTCGGTGAGACACTGGATCTCCTTTGTTGTCCGAGGTGAGCTCATATTAAGGAGGGCTCTAATCTTGTCAAGGTTTGCCTCGATGCCTCTTTGGCTCACTTGAAAGCCAAGGAATTTACCAGTGCCCACACCAAATGCACACTTTGTAGGGTTCAACCTCATCCGATACTCTCGTAGGATAGAAAAGGTTTCCCTAGGTCTAATATGTGGTCGGGTGTCCTTCTACTCTTTACAAGCACGTCATCTACATAGACCTCCATGGTTCGGCCAATCTGTTGGGCGAACATCTTGTTCACTAACCTTTGATATGTAGCTCCCGCATTCTTCATGCCGAAGGGCATCACTCGGTAACTGTAGAGCCCCTTATCTGTGACGAAAGTCGTCTTCTGTTTGTCGGGAGGATGAATCGTAATCTAATTGTAACTCGAGTATGCATCCATAAAAGCGAGGAGATTGTGACCGACAGTGCTATCGACTAGCTGGTCGATCCTAGGTAGGGGAAAGCTATCCTTAGGGCAAGCCTTGTTTTGATCCGAGTAGTCCACACAGACTCTCCAGTTTTTCGTTGGCCTTTTTTACAAGCACAATGTTTGTAATCCAATCTGGATAATGAACCTCCTTAATGAAACCTGCGTCGAGGAGCTTAGTAACCTCGTCGACAATTGTGACATATCTCTCGGGCTCGAAGGCTCTTCTCTTTTACTTGATCGGCTTATACTCTGGGTTCACGTTTAACCTGTGGACCATTTCCTCAGGGGCTATACCTGGCATGTCATGATGAGACCAGGCGAAAACATCCCGATACTGCCTTAGAAACTTCGTCGTCTGTTTCTGCTGATCAACAGTTAGTGATGATCCAAGCTGGAATGTTCTGGATAGGTCGGTGTCATTGAGTGGGATGGTCAAGAGGTCCTCCATGGAGGAATTCTCATTTGAAATATTCTCTCCAGGGTTGAGCATGCCGACTGTGAGGGCTTGCTTTGTTGAACCCTTTCTGACTGCTATGGCATAACAACGTCAGCTTCTCTCTGATCTCCTCGGAGGTAACCGATCCCTCCAGCTGTAGGAAATTTCATCATCAAGTGGTACATGGATACCACTGCCCTCATTGCATTAAGGGATGGTCATTTGAGGATGACGTTAAATGTTGACGGTGTGTTTACCACTAGGAAGTCCACCAATAGGGTGACTTGGTTCTGTCCTTCCTCCGCTATGACTGGGAGAGAGATTGCTCCTTCCGAGATGACTTTATCACCTGCAAAGCCATGTAGTGGGGTCCGAATAGGTCAGAGGCGAGACCTGTCAATACCCATCTTGTCGAAGGCCTCAGAGTACAATATGTCGGCTGAGCTCCCAGTATCGACCAGGATGTAATACACCTTAAGATTGGCTATCGTCATTACGACTACCAGGGCATCGTCGTGCGGATGCTAAATTCCGTGTGCATCATCCTCTATAAATGTAAGACTACATGGGCTCACTCGGAGTGCTTTTCTTGTTCTATCTATCAAGTGGATGTAATGCTCGGGGTCGATGCTCTAAGGATGAGCTTTTCGAGCTTGATTGGAGTCACTGCCTCCGGACAGACCTCTATATATTGTTCGGATCCCAGTGCCAACATCCGTAGCTCAGCTTGAGGTCAGTGCTCCGAGGATGAGCTTTTCGAGCTTGATTGGAGTCACCGCCTCCGGACGGACCTCCATATATTATTCGGATCTCAGTGCCATCATTCGTAGCTCAGCTCGGCTGCTCATTCTTCTGAGCTTGTCTCTCTTCTTTCACATACTGACGCAGGTGACCCTTGTGGATGAGGGTCTCGATCTCCTCCTTCAAGTCGACACAATCACTCGTGTAATGCCCATGATCACGATGAAAGCAGCAATATTTGCGCTTGTCTAGCTGACCAGCCTCTGTCTTCATGAAGCTCGGCCAATGCAACAACCTCTTGTCTCGTATATCCAAGAGGATCTATTCTGGAGACGTGTTAAGAAGAGTGTACAAGCTAAACCGACTCTTGGGTTTCCTGCTCGGTCTATGGTCGTGGGATCCATCCTCATCCATCCTTTTCTTGTTTGTGCTCTACTAAAAAGGGGTATCCTTGCACTTTTTATCTCCAGAAGAGCTCCTTGCATGATGAGTCCCTTTTTGGGAGCTGAAGAAATCCTTAGCGTTTGAATATTTTTCTGCTCGGTTCATAAAGTCTCCCATCAAGGTCAGAGGGTACTTCCCAATTGAAAATAGGAGCTTCCCTTCCTTGAGACCGAAGATTATCGCAGCCAAGGCCATCTTGTCCGAGTAAATGTTAACTTGCATTGCTTCTCCATTGAATCAGAGGATGTAGTCCTTTAAAGCATCCCCGTCTATATGCTTGATGGTGAGCAGGTGTGCAGATGGTTTCCTTCGTTGTTTCCCAACTTGTAACGTACTGAAAATCGGGGGTTGAGTAGCAACTCAACTCCCGAGTTCCAAAACATCACTTATGCAACACATATTCTTATGATTCAATGTTGTCTGTGTTAGTGCATTAAACATGAGTGGGATTATACTAAAACAGTAATTCATACTCCAGATCAAGTTGTAAAATGCAAACGGAAGACTGAAAGACATAAATACACATATATCAGTCAAAAGATCACGATCGGTCTCTAGAGTATGAATAACACAATGAGTCACTGTACATGAAATATTACGTATAATATTACAAAAGTCAAAGTCACAAAAAAATGGTTCAACTGTAAGAATAAAACCCTGTAGCCCCGTCAACCCGGATAGCTTAAGCGAAGCCATCAGAGAACTACATGTAAGAGTACTCGTCCTGATCATCGTAATAATCAGGCTCCGCCTCAGGGGTCACGCCATCATCTGAAATCAAGACAGAGTCTGGTTGGTGTTTAAAATACCGTCCCGTAACGTGGGAGTGAGTGATCAACTCAGTGGAATCATAGAGCAAAGGTTAACATGTTATCAATTCAATCAAGCAGTAAATCACACATCCCTAAGTACTCTTCTTAATGCAAGAATGATATGAATGTATGATGCATGCCCTCGCCTACGCTCCCTCAGGAACTTCATCTCACGTTTGCGCATGAACAACATTGCCTCAGTGCTTGACCTGCTACGACTGAACGCACGCGTAATGCAGTGCATGCATATGATTACCAAGTTCTTATTAGTCCTTTTCATACAACAGGATTGGAAAACTAAGGTACCTCCCTTATATCATTCCCAAACAAGGATCCATTCTAGGGTCGTCAGTCCTAGTAAATCTCATACGATGATGCGGTTCTAGGTCGCTGCAAAGGGTTCGTCACCAAATCAATACAAGCCTAGTGTATACTCTAGATGCTACGGAAGGGTTGTCGGCTCCACGTAGAATCAGAGTATGCTCGAGGTCACTACAAAGGGCTCATCACCAATCAGTGTAGGCCGACAGCTCGAATACAGTGTCTCATACCACCGTATTTGGCTCATGAGTCTGGGTTGCTCACTGGTCACTACGTGGAGGCTCGTCGCCCCAGCGTAGGCGACAGCTCGACCACGGTGTCCCATACCACCATGTTCGGCTCATGAGTCTTAGCTGATCGAGGTACCAAGGTTAACAGGATTTTACTGGTGAGTTTGGAACCTTAGGTTCAAGCAGTAGCGTCCATACATGATGAACATACATCGGCACATCGGGTTACTTGACGGGCTCGACTAGCACGAGCGCACCCAAAGTTGATCAACATAAAGTGCATAAGCTCTCCGTGTGGCCTAACCACTACCGACAACTTTAGTACGACTTGGGTTCGTCAAACACGTCCTACGTGGCGAATGAATCTCAGCCATGACTTCAAGCCTGTTACCGATTGCCTAGACTATAACATAGCCCCAATCACAATCAATCCTTAACCAGAAAAAGATGTGGAGTAGTCAAAGCAAAATTAACAAAGTAATTTAAACATGTTAACAAGCATCTTATAAAGCACAATGTAAGCAGGAAATACAAACACATACATTTCATAAATAAGCGATTAAATTAAATAACTTGCCTGGAGGAAATCATATACTTCTCTAAGGTAATTGAGAATCTTATCTCAACCCCTACCCTAAGCATTATCATCTAAGTACTTTACTCATACAAGCATTTTCACAAACACTTAGAATACACTTATTAACATACATAACGCATATTGGCTAAAACATATATTAGGGCGAATTCTTTCGCCGAGTAAGTATTATACACATACCTAGCATATACACACAGTAATTAATCATGGCAAACACACTTTCATATTTTATATGTATACGGTAGTTTCTACAATTATACAAAATACACTATACGCCATAATTTGCATATTACAAAACGAACATCGCATTTTGCATGTGAAATAACACCAAGATCATGAATCTATCATTATTCGACATTGAAAGCATTGAAAACCATAACCTATACATCTATATTCTGCACCTTATGCCTTAGAAGCGAGTAACAGACTTAGTTAAACACCTAGTTTGTACCAACGGTAGAACGACAACTTCTGGCATGAAATAGGTTAGCTATTTCATCACTTACACTAGTTGGATCTCTAGAACTGATTAGAGTTAGGTTTTCTTGCCAGAAAATGGAATTAGAATCGCCGGAAAAGCAATATAGTAGTGATGATCAGGCACGTGGAATGGTAAGATAGGAGAACTGAAATCTCCTCCCACTTCTCTGACACTTTCTCTCTTTACTCTCTTCTCTCTCCTAGGGTTTTCTCAAATTCATATGGAGTGAATGAGAGAGGGTTTAAGGTCCTTATGTAGGCCCGGAATTGCCCGAAATAGGCCCAGGGCCAAGGTATACTTAAGTTATGTCCAAATGGAGACTGTTCCGTCTCAACGGAGCACTTCCGGAGCCCCCCCTTGAGCCAAAGGCTGGACTTAAGCTCCCTGACTATGGATCTAGGTCGAGTTCAGTTTTCATTCTAGTCGGGTTCCCAGTTACACGTGGCGGACCAGTTTCAGTTCAACGGTCACTAGAACTCGATCAGGGCAACAAGTACACTGTCATGTGTATGAAATTTCTCCTGATCCGAGGGTGTATTTGGGTCAAATTCTAACGGTCTGATTGCATATTTCAGGCCCGTAAGCGACAAGTCTCGGATTATTTAAATTAGATTTAATTTCTAAAGAAAAACACGTTTTCTCACACACTTCACTCCGGGCTCAAGCGAATAGCCCCGGGACACTATCTAGATTTGATTTCCGAGATGGTTGTCAAGCCCAGCAAGACAGTCCTAATTCTATAACTTCGTATTAATCGAACTTTCGATGTGCGGTCCAGATCCGATACGGAGTTTCAATGTACTCCCGAGAGCAGCTGGGTAATGAGATTGATCCTAGATTTTAGGGTAACCTAGCGTCAATGATTCTACAAGTTTTTGGGTCTTGCAGATCATATTTAAAGCGAATCAAGTGGATTTCGTAGTTAAACTAGTTTAACACTTAATTACTTTTGTCTAATTCCTAAAGCATTTGATCCTGAGTGATTTTTGCCTGAGTTGGTACTCGGGTCTTTGTAAGAAATTTTCTGAGACGTTACAATCTACACCCCTTAAAGAAAAATTTCATCCTCGAAATTAGTACCTTTTCGTACTCCTCGAGAATCTGAGGGCAGTTCTTTCTGACCTCGGCCTCTGTCTCCCAAGTAGCCTCTTCCTCAGTGTGATGCGTCCACAGTACTTTCACAAGGAGGATGACCTTGCTATGCAACACCTACTCCTTCATATCTAGAATACGCGTCGGACGCAGTATGTATGTAGCATCCTCGCTCAACTGTACCTGCTCCCATTTGATGATATGGGAGGGATCAGGAACATACTTCTTTTGCATGAAAACATGAAATACGTTGTGCACGCCAGTAAGTGGTGTGGGCAAAGCAAGATGGTATGCCACCACACCCACTCGGTCTAATATCTGGAATGGGCCAATAAACCGCGGTGTAAGTTTCCCCTTCTTGCCAAACCGAAGGACTTGAAATGGCCGAGCTATATGTCCTAGAGGGGGGGTGAATAGGACAATGCGAAATAAAAACTTATAATAGCGGAATTAAACAGAGTATGATAGCCAATGAACCAATTAAATAAATTGCAATGCAGAAATGAAATACAACCTCAAACAACTGAATTTGAGAGGTTGATATAAACGTTGTTCTAAGGACAACCTTTCACCAAAAACCCAATGTTTATGATAGGACAACCTTATATCTAGAAATGTCTTTGTATCAATTTCTCAAATCAAAGAGGAATACAAACTGCACTAAGTAAATTGAATTTACAAATGTCTTGTTCTAGGGACAGCCATACACCATAAATATGGCAGGGCAACCTTGCTGGAACAATTTTGGAATTTAAAGCTTGAATCAATAAAAGGGATTGCAAGAAAGAAATTGCAGAAATAAATCACTAAATTATTACAACATTCCCACACTTGCTTGAAATTTCAAACTGTTACAACATTCACATCCACAAGGAAATTAGAACTGAATGATAAATGATAAGAAATTAAATAACCATTCAATCCACAAGACAAGAAGTTATAGTGGTTCGCCTGTGTGTTCACCAACTGTTCTAAAACAGCCACACAGAATGCTACTCCACTCCTAATATCCTCACATAGGGGATATTAGCGTTCTCTAATAAAACTGGTTTTCACAGGTTCACCAAAAACCTTCACAATTGTGTCTTTATCACTTGGGCTTACACAATTCAAAAAACCCCACAATCTGAGTTTTCTGGCTCTCCTCAGATAACCATACACATAGAGATTTTTCTGGCAAATCTCATACAAAACCAAAATAGAAATTACAGGAATTGTAGAATACCTGGATCTTATCCTTTTGCAGTAGCCCGGAAGAACCGATCAGAGTAGAGATTCAATAATGATAGTTCAATGTCCAATACTCAATTTATCGAGGTTCTAAGTTCTAATTGAGTTTAAATGAAATCACAAAGGGCTAGCTCTATTTGATTTTAATTCCAAGAAGAAGGAATACACGATTTCCCCTTTTCAAATATGATTGGAATTTAGAATAAAATCAAATGCAAAAAGCTAACAAAAGGAATTAGAATGAAGCGCAAATTAGCTTAAAAATAAACACGACTTATCTCAGAGTGGAGCCTAGAATATACTTGCTTTGATAGATTTTTCGACGTTTAAACTCTGAAATTCGTGTGCTATTTATAGCTACAGAAATTCGTTTTCGACTGGTCTAGGAGTTCCCACGACTGGTCTTAGGAGAAACAGATTTTTGAATTTCTGCGCGGAATCAGGAAAACCGATGTTCGACCGGTCGTAGGCAGTCCACGACTGGTCGAAGGTCGTCCACGACTGGTCGAGACCCCTTCTCGACTGGTCGAGCGACAGTGAATTTAGTCGCTGGAGTTTGAATCGAGGCTCCACGACTGGTCGAGGTTCGAGTCGAGGACATCCCACGACCGGTCGAGCAGACTCCAAGACTGGTCGTGAGCGAACCAGAAAATCCGATAAAATTGAACAAGTCCAAGACTGGCCTAGGAAATTCTTAGACAGGTCGAGCCAGTGCTAGGACTGGTCGAACCAGAACCAGGACTAGTCTAAGAGCAGATCAAAAACATGTTTAAACACAGTTGTATAATGTATCCAAAATGACCTACCCTAAGGTCAATGACTATGGTCTATCAAACCTGAATAATGAAGTATGGACATTGAACTCTACTTCGTTCAACGAATGATAAATCTTTTAGTACTTGAAGCCTGAAGTACGAGTCGTCCAAAGACTTGACACCAACATTTATCTTGAGTTTACTTTTGAGCTTCACACCTTCAAACACTGCTTGTATCTTGAACTTGAATAACCTTTGCTTGAATCAAGAATACTGTGTCTTCTTTATATCTTCAAAATGTACCTTGAAGCCGCTTGAAGAGTCCATAAGTTGATATGGTGTCTTAAACATAGAACACACCCAAGACAAGGTTTTGACACACAAAATTTGACAACCAAAGAGGTATCATATAATAGCACTAACAATCTCCCCCTTTGTCAAATTTGTGACAAAACATATATATAACTTTTAATAAGATACTCAATAAAATCACAATAGAGAATCATGAACCAGTTGTCAACACATGACAACCATACACAATATGAGAGATGAATCACTCCCCCTCAATAAGACTCCCCATTAAGGAATGTGTGTAATGATACACACAACATCAACAACACAAACATATATACCATTCTTCTCTCCCCCTTTTTGTCAAAAATATGACAAAGGAAGATCCATAAGCTCAAGAAGTAAAATAGAGAATAAGCATAAAAGAGTTAGGAGAAGATATTACAAACCAAAGTCACAGTTATAAGTTCAACAGTACCAAGAGAAATCCAAAGTGAAATCAGTTCAAACTTCAGTTATAAAACAGTTAATCAGACCCTGAAGAAGGAGCAGGAATGGTAGCATCAATATGATGAAGGCCTTTTTGTAAGCGCCTCAAATACTTATGCATTTTCTTAAATTGTGCATTATGGCCAACATGCATATTTTCAACCTTTTCTTCTAATGCACTTAGACGTGCATCGAAATCAGAAGGAACAAAATCTGGATCATCTTCAGATGCAGACTCAATATCATCAAAAAGATCATCCATGTTGATATCCTCATCAGGAAGATCATCGCCTTCATTCGCATCTCCAACTCCAGCAGCTCCACCACCTTCGACATTATCAACTTGACCAGCGGCCAATCTCAACTTCATTTTGTTTAGGTTGGAGTTGTTGAAAATAAGGTGTTGGATAGGAGCTTCACCAACAGGCATAGTGACCAACATATGAGTAGCTAAGACATTTAACAAATATCCAAATGGAATGTCACCATGACCTGGCTGAGACCGAAACTGAATAATAGAAGAACAGATCAACGAAGGCAAGCAAACATTGGCACCACTAATGACTGAGTACAGTATATGAACCATCAGAAGAGTCAACTCAGTTTTGTTACCAGCCGAGGATACACATTAGACGTAAAAATACGATGAAGAACTCTGTATCTGGGCAACAGCCACCTGGATTTGAGAACAGTACCATTGACAGACCAAGGTGCATCCATATTACAAAGGGCTCTAGTAAATAGACGTTTTTCAGATTCAGTAACTTTATCACCCAATGTGGAAGGGTGGATTCCATCATCAATTACTGGAATATCCATTAAGCCAGAAATCAAATGACGATCCACAGTAAAAGGCCCTTCTCTTGTAGTAACAATAAAAGTTAATTCCTCAAGAGAAAAGTCTGTAATACATGCAACCATGGCCTGAGCAATTGACTGAAATGCCGGCCCTCCCAAGTTCAAAATGTTAACCCAACCAACAGATTGAAGGAGAGGAACAAGATTAAATTGAGCAATATGATTAATACTAACTGCTTTCTCAACAATAACCTTCTTAGTACGAAAATCACGAACTTGTGGAGGGTCATCATTAGGATCTCTAAGATGACGGCGAGAAATAACATTAGACCTAGATGAAGAAGCACCTCTACTAGTTCGCTTTTTACCTCTAACATCCATACTCTTGAAAAGATTGAAGAAATTTCAAGAAAAACAAGATGGGTTTCAACCAAATCAGAAAATGAGGAAGAAAACCCCAAACCCTTGAAGGAAATATGAAATAATCAACACTAACAAGGAAGACAAGAAGCAATGTTCAAGATTCTTCAACAAAATCAAGAGAAATACTCAAACCTGGAGAAATCCCATAGATGGGTACGACCGGTCGAAGCTAAGCCCATTGGAGAAGAAGAGGGAAATGAGGAAAAAGTGATTTTTCCCCCAAATAAAGGAACCAGCGCGATACACGACCGGTCGTGATTAGTCCTCGACCGGTCGAACCACGACTGGTCGAGACTATCCTCGACTGGTCGTGTAAGACCAAAACATGCATTTTTTTTTATTTATTTTTTAAATTTCATAAAAAACTATGAAGATATTTACAATATAATATACAAAATGCATAATCAATCATCTTATATTACACATACCGAGATCAAATTTCAATTTATTGAACCTGCATTTATCGAGTGGTTTGGTGAAAATGTCAGCAAGTTGTTTCTCGGTTGGAATATATTCTAAACAAATTACTTTTTCTTCAACAAGTTCACGAATATAGTGAAATCTAATGTCAATATGCTTAGTTCGTGAATGCTGGATTGGATTTTTGGAAATATTAATTGCACTTGAATTATCACAATATAAAACTATCGAGTCTTGTGCAATACCATAATCACTTAACATGCGTTTCATCCAGACTAACTGAGTACATGCATTTCCTGCAGCAATGTATTCAGCCTCAGCAGTTGAGAGTGAAATGGAACTCTGTTTCTTGCTGAACCAAGAAACTATGCAATTTCCAATGTAAAAGCAACCACCACTGGTTGACTTTCTGTCATCCATATTACCAGCCCAATCAGCATCCGAGAACCCAGCCAATTGAACACTAGTATCATAGGGATACCAAAGACCCAGATTAACTGAACTTGCAACATAACGAATAATGCGTTTAACAGCAGTCAAATGAGATTCTTTAGGATTAGACTGATATCTAGCACAAATTCCAACACTAAAAGCAATATCAGGTCTACTTGCTGTTAAATACAGTAAACTACCAATCATGCTTCGATATAGTTTAGGATCTATATCTTTACCTGTAGAGTCTTTTGAGAGTTTTAGAGAAGTACTCATAGGAGTATCAAAATTCTTACCATTTTCAAACCCGAACTTCTTAACTAAATTTAGAGCATATTTAGTTTGAGAAATAAAAATTCCATCAGATTGCTGTTTAACTTGCAATCCTAGAAAATAGTTTAATTCTCCGACCATACTCATCTCAAATTCAGATTTCATTAGATCTGCAAACTCAACAGTCATGTCAGTACAAGTTGATCCATAAATTATATCATCAACATAGATTTGAACCATTAAAATATCATTGTTCTGCTTTTTAACAAAAAGTGTTTTATCAACACTACCCATTTGAAAATTGTGACCCAGTAAAAACTTAGTCAATTTTTCATACCATGCTCTGGGAGCTTGTTTCAACCCATAGAGAGCTTTCTTAAGGCGATAAACATGATTAGAAAACTTAGGATCTTCAAACCCTGTAGGTTGTTCAACATAAACCTCTTCATATAAATCACCATTAAGAAAAGCACTCTTTACATCCATTTGATAAATCTTAAACTTTCTAAAACATGCAATGGATATAAATAATCTGATTGATTCAAGGCGTGCAACTGGAGCGAAAGTTTCCTCAAAATCGATACCTTCAATTTGAGTGTACCCTTGCACAACCAGTCTTGCCTTGTTTCGAATAATATTTCCCAATTCATCAGACTTATTTTTGAAAATCCATTTTGTTCCAATAATATGTTTATCTTTCGGTCTTGGAACAAGATACCAGACATCGTTACGAACAAATTGATTAAGTTCTTCCTGCATCGCAACTATCCAGTTTTCATCAGAAAGAGCTTCTTTTACATTAACCGGTTCTATCTGAGATGTGAAACACACGTAATTACAAAAATCTTCTAATTGTCTACGAGTGCGTACACCAGTGAGAGGATTTCAAGGATTTGTGTAGTTGGATGATCTTTGACAGTCCTCACATCATGATTAGATTCACTTGATGAAGTTTCTGGTTTTTCAATTATGAGAACTTCATCATTATCTGAACTAGGGGCCGAAGTATTTAAGTGATCATCTATGACCACATTAATTGACTCTTGAATAACTCCGGTCCTTTTGTTCAGTACACGATATGCACGACTGTTTAATGAATATCCTAAGAATAATCCTTCATCACTTTTAGTATCAAATTTTCCCAAGTTTTCCCGGTCACGTAAAATATAACACTTACTGCCAAAAACGCGAAAATATTTGACTGTAGGTTTTTTGTCAAACCACATTTCATAGGGCGTTTTATTATTTGATTTGCAAGTATAAACATGATTAATAATATAGCAAGCAGTATTAATCGCCTCAGCCCATAAATTCTTAGAAACCTTCATGCTATTTAGCATAACAGTTCCCATTTCTTGAAGAACTCTATTTTTTCTTTCCACAATGCCATTTTGCTGTGGAGTTTTAGGTGCAGAGAATTCATGTGATATTCCATGATCATTACAGAATTTCTCAAAACCGCTATTTTCAAATTCAGATCCATGATCACTTCGGATCTTATTCACTTGAGAACATTTTTCAGTTTGGATCCGTTTGATTATCTTTTTCACTTCATCAAGGGTTTCTGATTTGTCCTTTAAAAATGAAACCCAAGTAAATCTGGTATAATCGTCTACAATATCCAGAATGTATTTTTTACCACCTCGACTTTCCGTTCTAGTTGGTCCTATTAGATCCATGTGGAGAAGTTCGAGTGGTCTTGATGTGGTATTGGAGTTCACCTTTTTGTGAGATCTCCTAGTTTGTTTACCATACTGGCATTCACCACATATTTTATCTACTTTTTGAATCTTTGGTAGACCTCTTATTAGTTCTTCTTTGCTCAATCTATATAAATTCCGGTAGTGTACATGTCCAAGGCGTTTATGCCATAATTCTGTTTCATTGGTATGGACCATGTAACACATTTGATTAGATGAGCTGTCATTTCTCACTATATAGCAGTTTTCAGAAGTTCTGAGACCAGTTAATATCACAGACCCCTTTTTGTCTATAATCTCACAACCTTGATTGGAAAACTTCACACTATGATTGTTATCGCATATTTGAGATATGCTTAACAAGTTGTGTTTTAAACCCTCAATATATAAAACATTCTTAAATAAGGGAAGATTATAGAGTTGAACCGTACCTTGGCCAATAATTTTGCAATTGCTACCATCACCAAATGTGACTGACCCATCAGTCATATCTTGTAGATCGGTGAAAAGAGCTTTGTCACCAGTCATATGCCTGGAGCAACCACTGTCTAGGTACCACTTTGAAAGGCTAGTTGCTTTGAAAGCAGTGTGAGCAACCAAGCAGTCAACTTTAGGAACCCATTTCATAACAGTTTTAGGTTTAGGAACATAGTTGGTCTTCTTTTGTTTATATTTGTAAGAGTGACTTACAGAGTTAGATTTTAAAAGTTCCTTGAGTAAATCAACTATTTTTTCAGCTAAAGGATTTTTCATCTGATTTTTAAGTTGACATAGCTGCTTCTAGGTTTTTGAAAATTTTTTGTTGTTTTGACAAAACCTTGTGAAGTGTTTTTCTCTTTTGAATTAGAGGATTCTCCTTTCACAAATTTAGGTGGAGAATTCTTCTGTTTATGAGGTATTGTTTTATCATACCCCAACCCGGATCTATCGCCACATTTTTTTGAACCGGATAGGAGTTTTTCTAATTTAGAATCACCTTGGGCATACCTCCAAGTTTCCTTTGAATTCAGAAGAGAAGACACTTCATTCTTTAGTCTCTCAATTTCAGATTTTAAATCAACAATCAGAGAGTTTTTGAATTCTAAATCACTTTTTGATTTTTCAAAATAATCTGATATTTGAGATTTTTCTAAAACAAGCAAGTCAAAACAATCTCTAAGTTTAGAAAATTTTTCTCTCTGAAGTTTAAGCTTCACAGCAATTTTACAACTCTCTTTGTATAAGGCATTGTAAGCATCTTGAAGATCTTCTTCATTCTCATGATCATTATCCAAATTTTCTTCACTAGTAGAATCATCGTGATCAGAGAAGGTAAACTTGGCTAGAGTCATAAGGGCTTTTACCTCATTGCCCGACTCGGTTTCAGAATCTTCTGATTCAGAAGAAACTTCAGAGTCAGATGATTCATCCCATGTAGCCAACATACCCTTCTTTTTGGGTTTGTCCTTATTAGGACATTTGTTTGCTAGATGCCCATACTCATGACAGTTGTAACACTGACTGTCTTTCAAAGATTTTCGAGTTTTAGATCTAAACTTCTTTTTATCATTTGATTTTTGAAAATCAACTCTTTTCTTACTTTTAAAAATTTTGTAAAATCTTTTTGCAATAAGAGCTAAGTCATCTTCAGAATCGGATTTATCTTCTACCGTATTTTTGGAAGATTTCAAAGCAATTGATTTTCCTTTAGGAGCTTTAAAATTTAATTCATAAGTTTGTAGAGACCCAACGAGTTCTTCCACCTTCATTTTGTCCGTGTCACGAAGTTCCTGGATTGCGGTTACTTTAGAATTGAACCGTTCAGGAGAGAGCGTAGTATTTTTGCACACACTTTACTTTCTGGGATTTTATCACCAAGACCCCACATTGAGTTTACAATGTTATTTAATCTAGTATAGAAGTCCATAAACATTTCATTCTCCTCCATATGAATTTCTTCAAATTTAGTTGTGAGGAGTTGGACTTTAGATTTTTTGACAATCGATGTACCCTCATGTGTCATTTCTAAAATATCCCAAGCTTGCTTTGCAGTATCACAGGATATGATTCTTTTGAACTCATCCGGTGATAGTGCGCAAGTAATTGCATTTAGTGCTTTAGCATTAGCACTACTCTCACTTTTCTGAAGTGTGGTCCATTGAAAGTATGGTGTAATTCTCATAGATTTAGAACCATCAACTCCAGTTACTTCCATGACAGGAGGATTCCATTCAGTCACTGTGGCTTGCCACACACTCTCATCCATTGATTTGAGGAAGATCCTCATTCTGGCTTTCCAATAAGCATAGTTGGAGCCATCAAATGGTGGAGGCCTATTGACTGAGAGGCTATCAAAATTTGACATTATTATATATAGCTTAGATCGTTAGCTCAGGAAATAAATCCAAATATAAAGAAATAAAAGCGAGCTATTAGGCTTTGATACCACTTGAAATGGCTAAGCTATATGTCCTAGAGGGGGGGTGAATAGGACAATGCCAAATAAAAACTTATAATAGCGGAATTAAACAGAGTATGATAGCCAATGAACCAATTAAATAAATTGCAATGCAGAAATAAAATACAACCTCAAACAACTGAATTTGAGAGGTTGATACAAACGTTGTTCTAAGGACAACCTTTCACCAAAAACCCAATGTTTATATAGGACAACCTTATATCTAGAAATGTCTTTGTATCAATTTCTCAAATCAAAGAGGAATACAAACTGCACTAAGTAAATTGAATTTACAAATGTCTTGTTCTAGGGACAACCATACACCATAAATATGGCAGGGCAACCTTGCTGGAACAATTTTGGAATTTAAAGCTTGAATCAATAAAAGGGATTGCAAGAAAGAAATTGCAGAAATAAATCACTAAATTATTACAACATTCCCACACTTGCTTGAAATTTCAAACTGTTACAACATTCACATCCACAAGGAAAATAGAACTGAATGATAAATGATAAGGAATTAAATAACCATTCAATCCACAAGACAAGAAGTTATAGTGGTTCGCCTGTGTGTTCACCAACTGTTCTAAAACAGCCACACAGAATGCTACTCCACTCCTAATATCCTCACACAGGGGATATTAGCGTTCTCTAATAAAACCGGTTTTCACAAGTTCACCAAAAACCTTCACAATTGTGTCTTTATCACTTGGGCTTACACAATTCAAAAAACCCCACAATCTGAGTTTTCTGGCTCTCCTCAGATAACCATACACATAGAGATTTTTCTGGCAAATCTCATACAAAACCAAAATAGAAATTACAGGAATTGTAGAATACCTGGATCTTATCCTTTTGCAGTAGCCCAGGAAGAACCGATCAGAGTAGAGATTCAATAATGATAGTTCAATGTCCAATACTCAATTTATCGAGGTTCTAAGTTCTAATTGATTTTAAATGAAATCACAAAGGGCTAGCTCTATTTGATTTTAATTCCAAGAAGAAGGAATACACGATTTCCCCTTTTCAAATATGATTGGAATTTAGAATAAAATCAAATGCAAAAAGCTAACAAAAGGAATTAGAATGAAGCGCAAATTAGCTTAAAAATAAACACGACTTATCTCAGAGTGGAGCCTAGAATATACTTGCTTTGATAGATTTTTCGACGTTTAAACTCTGAAATTCGTGTGCTATTTATAGCTACAGAAATTCGTCTTCGACTGGTCTAGGAGTTCCCACGACTGGTCTTAGGAGAAACAGATTTTTGAATTTCTGCGGCGGAATTAGGAAAACCGATGTTCGACCGGTCGTAGGCAGTCCACGACTGGTCGAAGGTCGTCCACGACCGGTCGAGACCCCTTCTCGACTGGTCGAGCGACAGTGAATTTAGTCGCTGGAGTTTGAATCGAGGCTCCACGACTGGTCGAGGTTCGAGTCGAGGACATCCCACGACCGGTCGAGCAGACTCCAAGACTGGTCGTGAGCGAACCAGAAAATCTGATAAAATTGAACAAGTCCAAGACTGGCCTAGGAAATTCTTAGACAGGTCGAGCCAGTGCTAGGACTGGTCGAACCAGAACCAGGACTAGTCTAAGAGCAGATCAAAAACATGTTTAAACACAGTTGTATAATGTATCCAAAATGACCTACCCTAAGGTCAATGACTATGGTCTATCAAACCTGAATAATGAAGTATGGACATTGAACTCTACTTCGTTCAACGAATGATAAATCTTTTAGTATTTGAAGCCTGAAGTACGAGTCGTCCAAAGACTTGACACCAACATTTATCTTGAGTTTACTTTTGAGCTTCACACCTTCAAACACTGCTTGTATCTTGAACTTGAATAACCTTTGCTTGAATCAAGAATACTGTGTCTTCTTTATATCTTCAAAATGTACCTTGAAGCCGCTTGAAGAGTCCATAAGTTGATATGGTGTCTTAAACATAGAACACACCCAAGACAAGGTTTTGACACACAAAATTTGACAACCAAAGAGGTATCATATAATAGCACTAACAGGACTCCCTTAAGGGGAAACTCGGAGGAATACATCGTCTCCAACTTCAAACTCTAGTGGTCGCCGCCTCGTATCGGCGTAGCTCTTCTATTGCTCTGCGCTGTAAGAAGTCAATGCCTGATAATGTCGATCTTCTCTGAGGTCGCCTGTCCTAACTCTGGGCCAATCAAACTGCGTTCGCCAACCTCTGTCCAGCAATGCGGTGCTCAGCAAGGGCGCCCGTACAAGGCCTTATAAGGAACCATACCAATACTCGCCTGAAAGCTGTTATTGTAGGGGAACTCTGCATACGGGAGATAGTCATCCCAACTGTCCTTGAAGTCCAAAACACAGGCTCGCAGCATATCCTCTAAAATCTGATTCACTCGCTCTGTCTGCCCATCGGTCTGTGGGTGGAACGCGGTACTGAACTTCAACTTCACACACATCGCTTCCTAGATATGAGTCCAGAAGATAGATGTGAATCGTGTGTCTCTGTCCGACACAATCTCCAAGGGAATTCCATGCAGACGCACTATCTCCTTAATGTACAATCTGGCCAACTCTTCTGCAGAGTTCAAAACTCTGATCGGAAGGAAATGAGTTGACTTTATCAACCGGTCGACGATCACCCGGATGGAATCATGTCCCTTCCTCGTCTTCGGCAGCCCCGATATGAAATCCATAGAGATGAAGTCCCACTTCCATTCAGCTATGGGCATGGGCTGAAGCAGTCCAGGACGTCGACGATGTTCTGCCTTGACCTGCTGACACGTGAGACAACGGGACACAAATTCTGCTATGTGGACCTTCATATTGTCCCACCAATATGACTGCTTCATGTGCTGATACATCTTTCTGCTACCAGGATGCATCGCAAGCTTCGATCTGTGGACGGCCTCGAGAATCTCCTGTCTCAAGTCATGAATGTTTCATACGCATAGGCGGCCACGGTATCGTAGGCCCCCATCTATGCCAACTCTTTACTCAGAGTTCTTATCATCATTAGCTTGCTCTCGAAGCTCAGACAATCGCGCATTACTCTTCCGGGCCTCGATAATCCTGTCATCAATAAGTGACTGCACCCGAATGTGCGCGACACTCATGAATGGCTCCTCCATGGTGAGTTTTTCTTCGAAGTCCTACACGAACTCTACCATATCCCACTCTGCTATCATTAGCGGAGCCGCAAATACAATAGCCTTCTTGCAGCTCAACGTGTCTGCCACAAGGTTAGCCTTGCCAGGATGATAGGAAACTCGAACTTAAAGTCCTTCAAGGTTTTCATCCATCGGTGCTGCCTCATATTCAAGTCTCGCTGAGTGAACATATATCGAAGGCTCTTGTGGTCGCCAAAAAGCTCGAAATCCTCCCCGTAGAGGTAATGTCTCCAGAGTTTTAATGCAAATATGACCGCGGGTAACTCGAGGTCGTGCGTGGGGTAATTCTGTTCGTGTTCCTTAACTCTCTCGAGGCATATGCGATCACCTTGTCCTTCTGCATAAGGACACAGCCCAAACCAACTTGAGACGTGTCGGTGTAAATCGTATACTTGACCCCTTACTCTGGCAATTCTAGCACAGGGGCGGACGTCACCTTCAGCTCCTGAAAAGCTGCTTCCGCCATTTCATTCCAGGCGAACTTCAGATCCTTTCGTGTCAACTGAGACAACGGTCTGCCTATCTTTGAGAAATCCCAAATGAATCTTCGATAGTAACCAGTGAGTCCTAGAAAACTCCTCACCTCAGTTCATAAAGTCTCCCATCAAGGTCAGAGGATACTTCCCAATTGAAAATATGAGCTTCCCTCCTTGAGACCGGAGATTATCACAGCAAGGCCATCTTGTCCGAGTAAATGTTAACTTGCATTGCTTCTCCATTGAATCAGAGGATGTAGTCCTTTAAAGCATCCCCGTCTTTCTGCTTGATGGTGAGAAGGTGTGCAGATGGTTTCCTTCGCTCTTTCCCTACTTGTAATGCCCTAAAAATCGAGGGTCGAGTCGCAACTCAACTCCCGAGTTCCAAAACATCACTTATACAACACATATGCTTATGATTCAATGTTGTTTGTGTTAGTGCATTAATCATGAGTGAGATTTATACCAAAACAGTAATTCATACTCCAGATCAAGTTGTAAAACGCAAGCGGAAGACTGAAAGATATAAATACACATATATAAGTCAAAAGATCACGATCGGTCTCTACAGTATGAATACCACACTGAGTCACTGTACATGAAATATTACGTATAATATTATAAAAGTCAAAGTCTCAAAAAAAATGGTTCAACTGTAAAATAAAACCCTGTAGCCCTGTCAATCCGGATAGCCAAAGCGAAGCCATCGGAGAACTGCATGTAAGAGTACTCGTCTTGATCGTCGTAATAATCAGGCTCCGCCTCAGGGGTCACGCCATCATCTGAAATTAAGACAGAGTCTGGTTGGTGTTCAAAACACCGTCTCGTAACGTGGGAGTGAGTGATCAACTCAGTGGAATCATAGAGCAAAGGTTAATATGTTATCAATTCAATCAAGCAGTAATAATAAAGCAGTAAATCGCACATCCCTAAGTACTCTTGTTAATGCAAGAATGAAATGAATGTATGATGCATGCCCTCGCCTACGCTCCCTCACTGATTTCATCTCACGTTCGCGCATGAACAACTGCACTGCCTCTGCTTGACCTGCTACGCCTGAACGCACGCGTAATGCAGTGCATGCATATGATTACAAAGTTCTTATTAGTCCTTTTCATACAGCAGGATTGGAAAACTAAGGTACCTCCCTTATATCATTCCCAAACAAGGATCCATTCTAGGGTCGTCAGTCCTCGTAAATCTCATACGATGATGCGGTTCTAGGTCGCTGCAAAGGGCTCGTTGCCAAATCAGTAAAGGCCTAGTGTATACTCTAGATGTTACGGAAGGGTTGTCGCCTCCACGTAGAATCAGAGTATTCTCGAGGTCACTACAAAGGGCTCATCACCAATCAGTGTAGGCCGACATCTTGAATAGAGTGTCTCATACCACCGTATTTAGCTCACGAGTCTGGGTTGCTCACTGGTCACTACGAGGAGGCTCGTCGCCCCAGCGTAGGCTGACAGCTCGACCACGGTGTCCCATACCACCATGTCCGGCTCATGAGTCTTAGAGTAGCGTATCGAGGTACCAAGGTTAACAGGATTCCACTAGTGAGTTTGGTACCTTAGGTTCAAGCAGTAGCGTCCATACATGGTGAACATACATCGGCACATTGGGTTACTTGACGGGCTCGACTAGCACGAGCGCACCCAAAGTTGATCAACATGAAGTGCATAAGCTTTCGTGTGGCCTAACCACTGCCGACAACCTTAGTACGACTTGGGTTCGTCAAACACGTCCTACAGGGCAAATGAATCTCAGCCACGACTTCAAGCCTGTTACTGATTGCCTGGACTATAACAGAGCCCCAATCACATTCAATCCTTAACCAGAAAAACATGTGGAGTAGTCAAAGTAGAATTAACAAAGTAATTCAAACATGTTAACAAGCATGTTATAAAGCACAATGTAAGTAGGAAATACAAACACATACATTTCATAAATAAGCGATTAAATTAAACAACTTGCATGGAGGAAATCATACACATCTCTAAGGTAGTTGAGAATCCTATCTCAACACCTACCCTAAGCATTATCATCTAAGTACTTTACTCATACAAGCATTTTCACAAACACTTAGAATACACTTATTAACATACATAACGCATATTGGCTAAAACATGTATTAGGGCGAATTCTTTCGCCGTGTAAGTATTATACACATACCTAGCATATATACACAGTAATTAATCATGGCAAACACACTTTCATATTTTATACATATACGGTAGTTTCTACAATTATACAAAATACACTATACGCCATAATTTGCATACATAACTGAATCACAAAACGAACAAGGCATTTTGCATGTGAAATAACACCTAGATTTTGAATCTATCATTATCCGACATTGAAAGCATTGAAAACCATAACATATACGTCTATAGTCCGCACCTTAAGCCTTAGAAGCAAGTAATGGACTCAGTTAAACACCAAGTCTGTATCAACAGTAGAACGGCAACCTATGGCATGAAATAGGTTAGCTATTTCATCACTTACACTAGTTGGATCTCTAGAACTGATTAGGGTTAGGTTTTCTTACTGGAAAACAGAATCAGAATTGCCAAAAAAGCGATACAGTAGTGATGATCAGGCACGTGAAATGGGTAGGATAGGACAACTGAAATCTCCTCCCACTTCTCTCACACTTTCTCTCTCTTTACTCTCTTTTCTCTCTTAGGGTTTTCTCAAATTCGTATGGAGAGTATGAGAGAGGGTTTAAGGTCCTTATATAGGCCCATAATTGCCCGAAATAGGCCCAGGGCCATGGTATACTTAGGTTATGTCCAAAGGGAGACTGTTCCGTCCAAACGGAGCACTTCCGGAGTCCCCTTGAGCCAATGGTCAGACTTAAGCTCCCTGACTATGGATCTAGGTCGATTTTAGTTTTCATTTCAGTCGGGTTCCCAAATCACACGTGGCAGACCAGTTTCAGTTCAACGGTCACCGAAACTCGATCAAGGCCACAAGTACACTGCCATGTGTATAAAATTTCTCTTGATCTGATGGTATATTTGGGTCAGATTCTGACGGTCTGATTGCTTGTATCAGGCCCGCAAGTGACAAGTCTCAGATTACTTAAATTAGATTTAATTTCTAAAGAAAAACACGTTTTCTCACACACTTCACTCCGGGCTCAAGCGAATAGCCTCGGGACACTATCTGGATTTGATTTTCGAGATGGTTGTCAAGCCCAGCAAGACGGTCTCTAATTCTATAAATTCGTATTATTCAGACTTTCGATGTGTGATCCAGATCCGATACGAAATTTCAGTGTACTCCCGAGAGCAGCTGGGTAATGAGACTGATCCTAGATTTTAGGGTAACCTAGCATCAATGATTCTACAAGTTTTTAGGTCTTGCAGATCATATTTAAAGCGAATCAAGCAGATTTCGTAGTTAAACTAGTTTAACACTTAGTTACTTTTGTTTAATTCCTAAAGGATTTGATCTTAAGTGATTTTTGCCTGAGGTGGTACTCGAGTCTTTGTACGGAATTTTCTGAGACGTTACACTACTATGATCTGAATGAGGAATGCTTTACTTAGTTTGGCGAATGAGCTGATGGACCTCGGTTTCAGTTGTCGATACCACCATCGTGCGGCTCTAGTAAGCGTCATCGAGAATGCTCGACACATAATTGGTTCGGAGGCCGACTGAAGCTCCATCCATGAACGGTAGGATTCCATGTGCTTGGTAGGATCCCCAGAGCCCGAGTAGGGTGTAATAGGAGGCATTCGGAACCTTAAGGGCATCACTGTGTTCATTATCTCACTAGTGAATGAGGGGTTCAGTTTCCTCCATCATTGCATCCACGGTGGTTGGAGCTTGAGTCTGATATGTCTGACGAATTGTGTCAATTTGGCCTCGTAGTTCTTTGAGCTGAGCCACCCAGGGATCTTTTTTCTCAGCGACTGCTTCATGAGGGCCTCGACCTCAAGCATTCTGCTCCTTCTCCTCCTTTCCAACTCGAAACAGAGGTTCGGGCAGGGCTAGTGCTGAGGTCTCAGACTCATAAGTCGGTGCCCGGGCTGCTACATTTCGTGCATGAGTTGGGGCTCGATTTGATATAATCTGGGACGCTGCTGCTTGCGAACTTACGAGGACGGATCACTCTGATGTCACTGGAACGACCTCCCTTTGATCAGGGGTTGGTTGTTCGCTTGCAATCTGTTGCTTCTTCATTTGATTGATTTCGTTGACCAATGCTTACACTTGGTTCTGCAATGCAAGGTACTTGCCTCCTCGGCTTCGAGTCCATTGAGACGGTCCCGTTGGAGCTGATTCAGCATGAAGTAGTGAAGACGAGTGTCGTTGTCCAGTGGGTTCAGGTTCTTCCACTGCTACTGGAAGTGCCTTCTTCTTTCCCCTAGTCATTTCTAGTAAAGTTACTAAGACTTTTTATTTGAAATTTCCTCAGACGGTGTCAAAATGTTGATGCGAAAATCTGGTTCACCCTCACCGAGCTCCAAGCACTCGCACCGAGCCTTGTTAGCCTACATAAGAGAAGGACAAAGGAGACCCTGGCTAGAGCAAGGGACCCTCCGATGCCAAAGTTAGGCTAGGAATCTGGGTCTAAGTAGTCTGGATAGGTTTCGGGTGAGAGATTTTGCGTACATGTTTATGCCAATAAGTCACATATTTATACCTTCTTGATTAGACAACCATGTCCGTCATTCTCGGCACAACTCATGCCATTTAGCGTGAACAACGCATGCGCTGGAGTGAGTTGACAGTTACCCTGAGATCGTGCGCCGGATATTACTCCTTATGTACGTTACTAGAATTAAGTCTTGAGTGCAATAGTAGGGCGCATTTCCATCCGAGCCGACCTTGTAGTCCGAGTCCTTCCTATGACAGTTTAACCATACCGTCAATGAGATCCTACTCGAGGTCGGTGGACTAGGTGTGCACTGACTTCCTCTGGGCTCCAGGTTGACATGAAAGCCTTACTAAAGAACTTAGATTAATATAGCTCATATCAGATCGAGGGTCAACTTGATTTGCTCTGTCATCCCTGTTCCCTGGCATGGTCGCTCAACTGGCCGAGCTGTGCTTGCCAAATTAGGGTCGGCTCAGATTCTCCTATAACAGTTGCCATGTGGCCCACTCGAGTCTTGGATATGCCTCATTTTTGTCTCCTGTCCTAAATGAGGTGGAAAAATGGATGAATAGGATTGATTTCTCACAAACCTCATAGTCGGCTCCACCCAGCTCCGGTTGCAGGAAGTTCTTGCCATAGGTGTGGTAGGTAATCTGCTTCCCTTATATGACATCCAATACCTTCATAGGGTGATTGAGACAATTACGAGGAAAGAGAACAAATTTCACCGGGGATCCAAAACTTTTGTGAACTCGGAAAAGGTTTTAATGGTGGGGATTCAATCTCCATTCTTTCGAGTCATGTGACTCACTTAAGTTTTTTAATCTGCATTATTTTTAAAATCATGTATTAACATATTAACATGCATGGGATGGTAAAACCGGTTTGCATATAACACAGATATCTCGGTAGGCCCGGCAGAGCTTAGAGTTGGTGGGTTTCCTGTAAGCCCAAGTCTGGATGGTCCACAAGGATGCGGCCTCCGTTTTTGTTCATGTAGTAGGTGGTCCACATGTCTGGATGGAACCGTGGATCCACTGGTCAGTTCTTTCCAATCGTCCATCTTTTTATTAACAATGTTAGCCTATCTGCTGTGCCCCACCAGCAATATTTTTTTCCCTTGCACAGAGAGTCTGGGTCTGATACTTTGGCGCGTGTGATGAGGGAGTAGGGCAGGAAATCCTACTATGGCCTACTGTAGCACGTAGCCATCACATTCCCAACAAGCCTTCAGGTGAGGGAAGAATACACAACCTCCTTAAAAACATGAAAAGGAAATGACAGGAGGGAGGAAAATGAGAAAAATACAGAGATAAAAAGAGGGGTAGGTTTGCCACCTGCACACCTTGGATGAGGACACGAACCCTTGTCTTCCGGTCTTAGGCGTTATTTCATTTGCACGTTTGGCAGACAAATTTGCAATGAAATCTAATACCAAAAAGTA